>CAVNYN010219772.1:0-105538 GCA_963692815.1 Nyctanthes arbor-tristis
TCTTGCAAAATTATCCAATTTTACATAAGGCAAGGCCCTTAAGGAAGCCGCTGAAGGACGCTGACCAGTTCAGACATTGTAAGTGTCATTGAAGTGTGGGTCACAATATGGACGAATGCAGGCATCTCAAACAAGAGATCGAGAAGCCAATCGAACGGGGGTACCTGCGCGAATACGTGGCCAATCACCAGGGGCATGACTGACAAGCTCATCCCTATGCAGACCTCAATGTCCAGCTCCCACGGACCAACCTCTTGATGAAATCCGCATACTTGTCGGTGGAAATAATGACATGGAGGGTTCCAAAAGACAGAGTCAAGGTCTCATGGGAGAAGCCCAGAATTGTTACCACCTACTCACAGCCCAACCCTCGTCTCTCGAACCAGCTCGTTCTCTTTTCCTGAATGAAAATGCTTACAGTGTGTTACACCATCACGCGGACGCTCTGGTCATCAGTATACCTGTCTCAAGCGTTAAAATCCACAAGACCTTGGTGGATAATGGCAGTACTGTGAACATCATTTACTGGCGGACTTTCCAGCAAATGAAAATAGACCCGAAGAACCTAAAGCCATACAGTACCAGACTCCAGGGTTTTACTGGAGACTATGTGGAAGTGAAGGGCCAGATCACACTCCTTGTCGAATTAGGGGACGAGCCCTGCAAAAGAAGAATAATGGCGGACTTCATTATAATGGACATACCTTCGAATCACAACGCCATTCTGGGTCACCCAATTTTGTACGAGCTCAGAGCGGCGACCTCTATTTACCACTACGTCATGAAATTCCCAAATTGCTATGGGACAGCTGTAGTGTGAGGCGACCAGCGAGCATCCTCCCATCCTAAACTCCACACCTAAGTGTCTGCACGCGAGGCATAGGAGCAAGTGTCTGCACGCGAGGCATAGGAGCAAGGCCTGACTAATTTCTACGTCCAGCCCTTGAAGGGGGAGTATCCTCCCCTCCACCTCGTTGTAGAGCTCAAAAGCACAGTGCAACTCATGCACGGGAGACGGAAAGAAAAAGATGGGTAAAAGCCAGGTACCAATTCTGCATTTGTAATTTCTCAAATTTTTTGTATACCAACTATCAGGTCATGGCTAAAAAATTAATACGCGTCAGCCATAATTTTGCGACCCAACAGTTAATTCGAAAGATAAGTGTTTATTCTGATGTAACATCCCCCTCTTAATGCGAACACAAGACGAATCCACAACAGCCAAGTATAAAGGTTTGCAATTTAACTTAGAATAAGCTTCTAACTAGCGACCTAGTACTTGACCATGACTAAAAGAAGCTTTTAGTCTGCGCTCAAGTTGAAGAATTCGAGCTCAATGACTAGAACAAGCTTTTAGTCCGCTCTCAAGTATAAAAGTCTGCGATCTAAATTAGAACAAGCTTCCAACTAGCGACCTAACACTTGACCATGACTAGAACAAGCTTTTAGTCTGAGCTCAAATCAAAGAATTCACGCTCAACGACTAGAACAAGCTTTTAGTCGCGCTCAAATATAAATGTCTGTGATCTAAGTTAGAACAAGCTTCTAACTAGCGACCTAACACTTGACCATGACTAGAACAAGTTTTTAGTCTGCGCTCAACACGACGCTCTTCCGATCTGCTCAACGACTAGAACAAGCTTTTAGTCTGTGCTTAAGTATAAATGTATGCGATCTAAGTTAGAACAAGTTTCTAACTAGCGACCTAACACTTAACCATGACTAGAACCAGCTTTTAGTCTACGATCAAGTCGAAGAATTCGCGCTCAACGATTAGAACAAGCTTTTAATCCGCGTTCAAGTATAAAGGTCTACAATCTAAGTTAGAACAAGCTTTAACTAGCGACCAAACACTTGATCATGACTAGAACAAGCTTTTAGTCTGCGTTCAACGATTAGAACAAGCTTTTAATCCGTGCTAAAGTATAAAGTTCTGTGATCTAAGTTAGAACAAGCTTCTAACTAATGACCTAACAGTTGACCATGACTAGAACAAGCTTTTAGTCTGCGCTCAAGTCGAAGAATTCGCGCTCAACGACTAGAACAAGCTTTTAGTCTGCGCTCAAGTCGAAGAATTCACGCTCAACGACTAGAATAAGCTTTTAGTCTGCGTTCAAGTATAAAGGTCTGCTAGTTAAGTTTGAACAAGCTTCTAACTAGCTACCTAACACTTGACCATAACTAGAATAGGCTTTTAGTCTGTGCTCAAGTCAAATAATTTGCGCTCAACGACTAGAACAAGTTTTTAGTCGGTGCTCAAGTATAAAGGTCTGCGATCTAAGTTAGAACAAGCCTCTAACTAGCGATTTAACACTTGACCATAACTAGAACAAGCTCATCGTCTGCACTCAATAAGGGAATCCACGACCAGGGTCCAAACCAGCTCCCTACTTAGCGATCAAACACTCAAAGGCAGGTTGCCAAGGTTCCTAGGTTGAATGATCAAAGTAAGTTGTCAGTTTGACGGGACATACTCAGAGAAATCCTCGATCTACTATGACAACGTGTGAGGGACCTGGGACCAGCACGAGTTTCTTGGTAAAGCGTCCTAATACTTGATACAGGATATGTTTGAGTTTCGGGACAAACGGGCATAAGTGGAGATGATTTCTCCGTTAAACAAGAACGGCGTATGGTACGTTGCTTTGACGAATATATAAACAAGCTAACACTTGAAAAAATTTTCATTATATTCATTGAAGATGACAAAAGAGAAAATGAGCTGAGGAACAAAAACTTCCTAAGCTTGACTTTCGGAGGATGATGCCACTTTCCCCCAGCTGGAGCAATGGTCTCAACCCCGCAGTGGAAGCCGTATATTCAGCACGCTCTCTGTCAATAACGGGGATCTCCATGCTTTCTCTTATAGGGGCCGGCAGCTCGGCGGGGGCAAAAGCTTCTGATACGATTTTGACCTCCTCGTCTTCATCGTTTGAACTCACGAAGCCACACTCCTCTTTCAGTTTGGTAGCCTGCTCCTTGAGGAAGGTTAAGTCACACTGAGGATGCTCCCTCATAACCTCACCAAGGATCTCTTTCGCCATCTCGTAGTAAAGGCCGGCTTAGCACTCGTTAACTCCTCAGAAGTCTTGTATTTAACAACTGCCTCCCGGTATCCAACAAGCTCGCTAGCGACAGCTCTTCTCTCAGCCTCTTCTCTCGGCTGACTCCCCCTGGCTACATGTAGTTCCTACACTTTCTCCCTAAGAGCTAACTCCGCCTCTTCCTTGGCCTTATTGGCCTAAACCGCTTGGCCAGAAAGTTTCCTATTCTTCCTAAGGAAATGCCCAACACAGGCCATAGCGTGTTCATCCAAGATGGCCGACACATCCCCGTGCTCGCCTTCAAAAGCTCAGCCATCATCGAACTGGCCGCGAAGCCTTTCCACTTCTTAGACCAGCCCCGCGCCACGCTACTAATGGCATCTGTAACGGGCCCTGCCATCCCCGGGACGCTGGTAGAAAAGGGCTTTCTGGACAAGTTGAATTTGAGTAGCGCATTCGGCTTTTTACCAATAAATTTCTCTATCTCAGCCCGCCTAGCTTGGTCTATTAGCAGATAAAGATCTTCACCTAGAATGTCGATAGGTCCTTTAGCAGGTCACTCATCGCGAGGAGTAATGGGTGCAGGAGTAGCAGGAAGGACGGGGGGAGAATTGGCCATGGGTTTCTGGATGGCCAACTGCCTTTTCCTATATAGCTCCGAGGCGGCAGCATCGTCAGTTGCCATAGACCTCTTCCCAGCGGCCTTCTCTTACCTCATTTTCTTCTTCTCCTCCTACCTTCTCAAAGCCTTGTGGAGCTGCTCAGCGGTCTTCATCTCTTCAGCTTTATCGGGCGCTACTTTCCTTTTCTCCCACGCAGTTCTCTTCCTCTCGGCCACTCGAATTGCCCTCTTTTGGCCTTGGAAAGATAATTTTTCCCTGAAAATGAACAAGTGTCAGGACACAGAAAAAATCTAAAAGGAAGGACGTCCAAGTGCAGAAGAACATTTAACAGTTGCTCGGATTCCTGGAAATGTGCTCGGACCTGAGAACAGACAGGCTGGTACTTATCAGAAAATCCTCATCTGTCAGATCCAAGACGTGACGATGATGCTCCGGTATTTAGGCCACGATTTCAGCCTACTCCCGAAACAGCGCAGATAATGCTCGACCTTGCATGATACCTAACAAAAAAGAAAATACAGTTAAAGTGTCAGTTTGTCAGCCCGCAGAAGAAGTTTTATAAAAATATGCTTACTGGGTTCCATGTAGCTTGTAATGATGCTCGTGTTCTCGTCGCCAGGACTCGGCGGACTCCTCCACTCGCCCTCCACCCAAAACTAGCTCTCTTTACAATTGGGGCCGGATTCAGATGCCCCTATCACCAAGTTTCCCCAGAGATTTAAGGCCCCGGTTTTAGACCGTGCAACTAAGTGAAACCACCCTCTCTGGAAGGTGAGGTCCTCAACATGTAGTACGAATTGAAGTCCTCCGAACTCAGATATCCCCATCCTTTGTGTTGCCACAAAGTAAGAACTGATTGTCCTCCAGCTCGAAGGTGTAATTTGAGAAGGGTCAATTCCCCAAGACCTCAGCAGCCCAGTGACAAGCCACGGAAGCGAAACGTGAAAGCCGGTCTCAAACATCCTGATGCTCACTGCTACGCACCCCTGGGGGCAATGAGCCCGCTCCCCTGATGAGCAACGCGGTCAGGAACGCGGTAATCCTGCCTTATTCGTGTGTAGGTCAATCTCTTTTATTCTGGAAGGAATATGTTTGCACACCTACGGCCTGTATTTATCACGAATCACCGCCACCGGAGGCCTTCCACTGAAACTCACCTCCTCATCATCCTCACTCTCATTATCCGTCCAATCAAACTGGACTCCCAGTGCCAAATCCAGCGTTGCCCCCGCCGTCTCCTCATCCGTGGACCATTCCACGTCTACTGCTATGCCTTCACCTACATCACTCACCGTAAGAGACCCCTTTCTACCCTTCATTCTGTGAAATCCCCTCGGACACTAGAAGATTACTCAAAGTTTCCGACAGGTTAGCAGAAAAATCCTCTATAAATTAGGAAAAGAGTGTTTTTACCTTGACACTGATACTATCTCGGAAGCTTTGAGGAACACCGAGAAGGGATCAACAAATCACAAGGAAGTCTGAAGAAAGTGGCAATAGAAAACTCCTAGAAACTAGCTGCAAAAGAAGACAATGCGGAGAGG
This sequence comes from Nyctanthes arbor-tristis, assembly GCA_963692815.1. Lineage (NCBI taxonomy): Eukaryota > Viridiplantae > Streptophyta > Magnoliopsida > Lamiales > Oleaceae > Nyctanthes > Nyctanthes arbor-tristis. Next base: position 5,212 of record CAVNYN010219772.1, read on the forward strand.
GAAAATGAATGAACAGAAGGGTATAAATAGAGTTTTGTGGAAAGATAGAAGGACAACGGCCGCGTGGGATACTGGGAACTTAAAAGGCAACATTCAGAGTAATGGTTATTGCCTTTAAAACCCATGAACACTCCATTCCTTTGAAACACAGACACGTGGGAAAGAGCGCCTCCTCAATCCCTTTTTGAAATTCAAAAGTCGTATTTCAGATGGCAAAAAGTTCTAAGAGAATCGCTAATTAACCTTCAAGGCCGCTAACCTTGGGCTCACGGAAAAGAGACTTTGAGGGGGCATTTTGTAGCCACCAGGTCGTAAAAGTCAGTGAGGGTCAAAGGTCAACAATGGTCAACAGTTATAGGATCTTGGAAACAGGCCTTAAGAGCCTCACCCAACCCAACGACCTGGCGACCTAACGACCAGAAGGCCCGGAGACCTGATTTAGTGACCTGGGGGCAGATATCTACTCCAGTACTCCTACGGTTTAGGGCGTCGGGCCGCTTTGACAATGAGCTAGCCAACTGGATATCAGCATGGGAACCTACGTGGGAAATCTTATCACTTATGGCTGATGGGACGCCAACATTAAATGCAAAATGGTGGTTACCTGCTCCATGCATTGCTTAAACAACCATTAGTCAAAAAGTGGAGGATTAACCCCTGCCAATTGGACACTTGTATCATCCTTGTGGGTCTGGCATTAAACATATGTAATCACTATCCTCATGCAAATAAGTAAATGTACACTATAAATAGAGGCAAACAGAAGTGAGAAGGGGTTAGATGCCCAAACCTGACTCTTCTTGTCTTTCACAAATTTACTGCTGATACCTATTCGAATACAAATTTTCCACGAATATAAATATTATTTGTTGAGTTGAAAGCTAAATTTAGCATCAACAGCTAGAGTTTATAAACTTTAACTAATGAAAATTTGTTATAAATATAACGGAAAAAAATCATGAATTAGTCAACAAAAGTTAAAGATATATTGTGCAATTAAAATGTTATATCATTAACAAAAACTATAGTGTGAATATAATTGAGTTAAATACACATTTATTTAGTCACTCAATTTATTCTTTTGTTTCTAAATCATTACTGATATTTAACGTGTTATCCGTTAGTCATTAAACTTATAAGTTATAAATGTGTTATCTATCGATCACTAAGACGGATTCCGTGAGTTACATTTAACGTAGGAGATGACGTGGCTTAATGGGAAAATGACGTGATTTAATAGCTTCGCCACGTGGCAAATGAAATACCTCTATAGTCATTGAACTATTTAACGTGTTACTGATTGGTCATTAAACTTACCTTTAAATTACTAATCCATCATTAAACTTTAACGTGTTACTTGTTGGTTACTAAACTTACTTTTAAGTTATTAAACCATCATTGTACTTTGACGTGTTACCCATAGTAACTAAATTTACAAAATGATATAATATGTTATTCGTTTCTAGAACTAATATTTATAGTTTTTTTTCTTTTTAAAATATTGCTGTCTATTTTTCATATTAGCCAAGTCTCACAACATTTCAAGTACTATTTTGAGATATATTGTAATTTTCTATTCTGAGATAGATTTTAATAAATTCCGACAATCGCTTATATAACAATGACCAAAAAGTCTTAAAAAGAGAAATATTTGGAATTTATTATTTAGCTAACATTTGGAATTTATTATTTAGCTAACAGAACCCAATATAGAAAATTACAATATATCTCAAATTGGTACTAGGGATGTTCTTAGATATGATTAATATGAAAAATAAACATTAATATTGTAAAAAAGAAAAAAATTTAAAAATATCAGTTCTGGAATGAATGACGTGTTATACATTGATATCAGTTACTAACGGGTAAAAAGTCAAAATTCAATGATGGTTAGTCACTTAAAGACAAGTTTAGTGACCAACCAGTAACAAGTTAAAGTTTAATGATAGATCAGTAACTTAAAGGTAAATTTAGTGACCAATCAGTAAAACCTTGAATAGTTCAATGACCATAGAGGTATTTTATTTGCCATGTCACTTTGCCGTTAAGACAGGTCATCTCCTCCATTAATGTAACTAACAGAATCCTTTTAAGTGATGGATGGGGAAACACTTTTATAAGTTTAGTGATGGATATGTAACACGTTTATAAGTTCAGTAAGTTATGGATAACAAGTTAAAGATCAGTGATGATTTAAAAATAAAATGGTAAGTTAAGTGATCAAATGTGTATTTAACTAGAATATAATTACACTTATCTCAATTAGAACACGTTCATACGTAGGTTAAATTACAATTTATGTATTTAGAAGTGCAAAATATGTAGATTTACACTATGTTTGGTAAGAATTTAAAAATAGAGTTGTTTATACATATATTTAAATATTTAAATTTTATATAAGTGTCGTAATGTAATCGTGTCATATGGAGTTAATAATTAGAATAATATAAAAACTTATATCACATTAAATATGTGGTTTATTGGTGTGTTGCTGTGTGTTTAAACAAGCTCTTAATTTATGTGAAAATGAATAGGATTATTTTTTTGGAGCGAAGATAGTATGGTGTATGCAACTATGCAAGTGAACCTAGTGAAGGGTCCATTTGGACGGGAACCCAAACATTAAGTCAATGACAAGCGCAATTCGCTCTAGTTGAACAAACAAAACACTTAATTGAAAGAAAATAATGGCCTCTTGAAGCATAATTAATAAAAAAAAAAAGGGGGCACGCCACCACACAAACCGAACTCCCCAACCACCCACGTCCACCCGCCTTCTTTCGTCAACGTTCAACGGAAGTATTCATTGAATGTCCAACCAAATTGACTTTAAACAGAAACATGACAGTGAAATATGGATTCTCGTTTTGAAAGCCAACCGGTGGCCCCTCTGTACGGTTTTCCCGGTCACTTGCGGTGGCAATCCTCAATTATACAAAGATGGATTGGTGGGGCCAATGTCCTTTATTCCAAAATCGGGTTGGTCCAGATTAAAACAGTCCAGTTGCGGTTTAGCCAATAGCCAGTTAGGTTGTTTGTTCGGATATTAACTTTTATACGAGTTAAGAAGTGAAACAGATCATTATAAATATATCCTTTATAAAAATTTTCACTTGTTAAAATTTTGATATTAGTTGTCTCACGTGAGTGCTTGTATGCACAACACATGGTTTGAGTATTGCAGTCGGAAAATATAGATAAATAAAGTGGGTGAATGAGAAATTAGTGCTCAAATTGCACTATAATGAAATGGTTTTATTTGTTGATGTGAATGCGATTGGCATTCGTCTCAAATTGGGAAATTTATGTTGGCAATGACTTAAACATGACTACACTTTTGTAAGGTGTAAAGCAGTGTAGCATAACGGGTTGAATTACACCACGATCTTTTGTTTTTATATGAATGTTGGACTTAAAAGTTGGAGTCTAATCGGATCCAAGTTTTGCCAAAGTAAGTTGTGATTGTGATATTTTTTTTAAATAGATTGTGATAATATTATTAATTGTAACAATGGAATGTAAAAGTGAGAAAAGTGAAAATGGTCAATGCAAATAAAAAAGTGAAAATCAATGCAATGTAAAAGTGAGCACAAGGGAAAGCTACTGTGTTGGGATATGTCGTTTCTCGCTTTGCACCTAACTTAGTAGAATAATATTGAATTTACTTACTAATAAGTAAGATCTTTTCCAATATAACAATATTGACAGTATACATGTAACAAAGGACACTGACATTACACTCAATAAACTTTCAAATGCAACAATATTCACATTGTATATTTGGCAAGTTATGATTATGTATTTTAGAAAAATAGAGTGAGAGAAATTTTTTGATTGGATAAGTTAATACTTGACATTGTCATTTAATGTGTCAAATAAACATTTTTTGTCAATTATTAATTTATTAGATGACTATAACTTTGTATTAGAGATGCTTTAAATATGGAGTCCCTTTCCAATATTCTGAATATTTTGTAACAAAACCTCCCCAAATATATAGCGTGTATAGATGCACATCACGTGTATTTTAAACACACATGATGTGTATATATGATATGCATCAATACATGCTATATAAGGTGAGAGGTTTTGTCAGATTCTGATAGGAGATCAAAATCATGACGTTTTGTACCATTCGTTTATGTACACCGAAACAATAAATAGTTTTAGTACCCGCACCATTTTTCATTGTTCCATTCATCTAACCACTAAACTCTGAGTTTAATAAGTGGCTGTTTGATTCTCATTATTGCAATTGAATTATAATAAAAAATTATAAAGATGTCAAATAAATAGTGTAGATAAAAATTTAAAATTTGTGATTATAAATAAATAATTATCAAATCAGTAGTTAAATTAATAATAAGTGAAATTATAATGTATTTTAAAAAAAAGAATCAAGTGCTCTAGAAGATTGAAGTTTTAAAAATTCCCCTAGGAGGGTTGGTCCCCGTGAAAAGCCGAATGTTGCATACTTTTGGGAATTTGGCCCCCCTTTTTTCGCCCTCCGCCCCCAACCCTCTCCTCCTTCGTTAATAAACTCTATTTATATATATATATATATATATATGTATATATAAAGCCACTTAAGTATGATAGAAAAAGTCAACACTTTTTTCCGGCCCAGAGTTACTGTGCAAATCTTAGAAATGCCCTTTTTACTTTTATTTATTTTTTAATTTCTGACTCATTTTTGGTTATTTTAGGAAAGTAGGGCAACTCAAAGAGCGTCTGATTATCTCTCCCTTAATCCCCGTTTTTCCCTTAATTAATCCCCGGTTCTCTCGCTTCCCTCTCCTTTTATTTGATTCTTGATATCAAATTGATTGATTCAGTCATCCTCATAGCCGGTGATTTTGGTATGGCTTTTCCTCGATCAAGTCTGGCAACCTCGCCGAGCACATCTCAAAATTTTCCGACGGTAGGTCAAGTTATGGAATCAGGTAACAAATTCCCTTTTTTCTCATTTTTTAAAGAATTAGTATGAAATTTTATTCACATCTCTGTCATGCTGGAATTATTACACTGTGCGAAACTGTTCTAAGTGCTGGAATTTTAACTTGTGATAGCTTATGCTGATTTTTCCCCTTTCTAATAGTTTGGGTTTCTTTATTTTTCTTATTTTTGCCACTTTTTGGATGCATCTACTTAGGCTTCAGGTTTTGCTTCAGTAGATTTCATGACCGTCATTGCTTTTATTATGGTGTGTTTGTGTGAAATGAAAAGCTGCTAAAATCACATGGGTGGCAAGTGCAAACTAAAGTCCTCTGCACTTGAAAAGAAACCCCCAGAGGCAGTTCAAGACATGTGGGCTTAATGTTCTAATTTTATTTTTTAAATATTATTCTCATTAGGATTATCATTACTGAATTTTATTACTATTATTATCAAATTGAAGCCCCTGTTTATCTTGAATTCACATGGTGACCCGGCACGAGCAGAGGACACCATAACTTGAAGATGAAAAAGAAAGTTCTATCAATAGTTATCATTTTCCACTTCTAGCTCCCTTTTCAAACTCAACGTGCAAAGTATCGGAACTCATATTGCTCAATAGTGGATAAAGGTATGTGGTGCTTCTATAGATTTTACGAGGAACCATTAATTTTATAGTTTAATTTAATAAGTTTCATTGTTTCTTCAAAAAAAAAAAAAAAAGAAAAAGGTAAGTTTCATTGTTGATCTTTCTCTATGTTAATTATATATATATATATATATATATATATTAATTCATAGGTTTGAACTCTTACGATGGCAAGATCATCTCTGCATTGACTAAAGTGTTTTTAAGGATAACTCAGAGGTCGGTTTGGTTTTTTACTGAAGTGTTAATTATTTATATAATGCTTCTATGAAATTTTTGTTGTGAGTTCTTCACACCTTGAAAGTAGGTAAAAATTTATAGTGTTATATAATTGTAGTGGTAAGAATGTACAAAAGTCGGATGGGGCTATTCTGATTGTTTCGTATTCTTCTGGGTTTTAATTTAGCAGTTGACACTTGACACAGAAAATCTTGGCTGGAATCATAAAAAACACAATTGCATTCTGTATATTAGGGGATATAATCAGGTTAATTTAGCAGTAATTGTTTTTGTGTATCGGGTGGTTCTTAAAAAATAAACTTCAGTTTCATTCATCTTTTGCCAATAAAGTAGTAGTTTTGTTTGGTTCTTAGTTTATTTTTCTAAATCCAGTCTTTCCAGTTTTGTAATGCTTCTTTTTCATTCGTGTAATTCATCATTCATGATAATTTGCTGCTCTATTCATATGCATTCAACTTGGGGGCAAAGATAAGTCATAGAAGGAACTTTTATCCCCTGTACATGTAGTGCATAACTGCCAACCCTAATATAAAAGCATCACATAATGTGAATGGAGGCTCGAATCAGGTTTTTTAGTTAGGACACCATGTGTCAAGAGATGATCTTGGAATTCTTATCCATATCTCTAACAATTATTGGGTTCTTAGTGAAAATGGGTGGACTAAATTTATAAAATGGGACTGAGAATAATCCAAATGATTCCTTCTAGATATTTTTTGAAGAATTCTGGGAAAATATTGTATGTATTTTTGCTGAATATCGTTTTTGTCTCGACGCTTGACATTTTTCTTGCTTGACATTTTTCCGTTTTGTAGGATACTTCTTCCCGGGGTGTTGTTGGTGTTAGACATTGTAGGTACACTGCGAATGTGAAAGTTGTTGGAGATATTAAAAGGGGAAAGAGCCTTCCACAAGATATCGAAATTGAGGACCAACCAGAAAAAGGGGCTAATGCAGTTAACATTAATAGGTTTAGTAACTTGAAATTCTCTAATGTTACAAGGAAAAAACTTCATTATGTAGAAAGAAATTCTATTTGAAGGGAAAATAATTCAATGATTTTATAATCTGCAGTTGTTTGTACTGCTGGGTTTAGTGATGCAGAAATAAAGCTTTTGGTTTAGTAATTTGTATACATCACTTATAGAAGAAAAGGCAAAACTTGCTATGACGGATAATCCTTTAATTGATGAACTAGAGGTTTTCTTTAATGGTCAAAAAACCAGGGAGTAAATAAAGATGTATCTAAAGGGTGCATCATTCTGAATTTTTGAGAATTGGTTTTGTGAAAAGTGAATTTATTTATTTACTATTTTTCTTATTTATCTGTATCTCCAACAGTTATTGGTTCTCTAGATTTTTAGAATCATAAATCTAATTTTGTCCACGTTTGGGAGTAGAAGTGATTCAATGCAAATAATCCTGTCCATATTGCTGTATAGGTGTGGCAATTTATCATGGTTGGTGCGAGAAAACCTTTAACATGGGAGATCGAGGAGCAGTGTGTACCAGAATCACACATTTCTGGAAGTTAGAAGGAGGACATAATATATTGTTTTGAATGGAAGAATTATAATTTTACATTTTGAATGGTCGGTTAGTTAAATTGTGATTATACAATTGAGATTTCTAATTTGGTTACATTTATTTCATTCTAAACATGTTGATTTTTTACGTCTGTTTTATTTTTGAACGTTATACTTCCTGTGTAATGCACGGGTGTGATACTAGTTCTTTTAAACCAATTATAGTCTGCATGTTTGTTTAAAGTCAAAATCTATATATTTATAATACTAACTAAGTGGTTGATTAATTTTTCCCGTCTAAAACTGACATCTTAAGGGAATTGAGAATCTAATGTTATAATGATGTCAAGCCGATGTCGCTAATGTCTCATTTATTTTTTTGTTTTTATTTTCATTCATCCTAATAATAATCTATATATTTATAATACTAACTAAGTGGTGAGTTAATTTTTCCCGTTGAAAACTGGCATTCTAAGGGAATTGTGAATTGATGTCATGATAATGTCAAACTGATATTGTTGATATCTCATTTATTTTTCTATTTTTATTTTCGTTCACCTCAATAATAATATATATATTTATAATACTAACTAAGTGGTAGGTTAATTTTTCCCTCCTAAAACCGACATCCTAAAAGAATTGGGAATATGATGTCATAATGATGTCTAGCTGATGTCACTGATGTCTAATTTATTATTCTATTTTTATTTTCGTTCATCATAATAATAATTAGATAATACTAGCTAAGTGGTGGGATCGGAATTTTTTAATTTTACATAGTAATTCTTAATAATTTATTTATCAACTCACCTTAATCTTTTTTTTTTCAAATTTTTAGAATTTTATTTATTACATCTTTTAATTTTATATAGTAATATTTATCTATATATTTATAATACTAATTAAGTGGTTGGTTAATTTTTCCCGTCTAAAACTGATATCTTAAGGGAAGTGAGAATCTGATGTCACGATGATGTCTAGCTGATGTCACTGATGTCTGATTTATTATTCTATTTTTATTTTCGTTCACCCTAATAATAATCTATATATTTATAATACGAACTAATCTGTGGGTTAATTTTTTTCCCTGAAAACTGGCATCTTAAGGGAATTGGGAATTTGATGTCATGATGATGTCAAGCTGATATCTCATTTATTTTTCTGTTTTTATTTTCATTCATCCTAATAATAATCGGATAATACTAGCTAAGTGGCGGGTTTTTAATTTTGCATAGTAATTTTTAATAATATATTTATCTGCTCATCTGAATTTTTGTTTTTAAATTTTTAGAATTTTGTTTATTACATCTTTTAATTTTACATAGTAATTTTTAATCATCTTCCAGTGGTTGAGGCAGAAATTTTGGCATATAGAGATGCTTTAGATTTCGATTAACTAAGTAAGTGCATTAATCAAATTCTTAATTATCTCTTTCCTTGCATTTAACTGGGTAAGTGCAGCAATCAAATTCGTAATTATCTCTTTCTTTTTATATTTGAATAATCAAAGCAACCTTCTGGCCGTCTAATCGGGAAAGTATACAAGTAGCTAGAGTCCTTCTATAGAACCATGTGACTGGTTCCTTGTGGAGCCAGACACCCAATTAAGTGTTTACACTTCACTTGGGCTGGCACTTCATTAGGTGTCTGACTCCATAAGGAACTAAGCACCTGATTTTCTTAGAATTTTTGCAAGTAGCTATACATTATATATTGCACACATATATTTGCCAACAATCGATTAGTTAACATAGAATATCAGTTTCGGAAGTAGTTGCACATATTTTTCTTTTAGTTAATTTTTAGTTCAAGTGATCTGGTTGATGAACATATATCACTTTTATTTTTTATCGTTTCATTAATTGTTTACTTTAATTTGTTTTAGAGATGTATATGTATTTTCCATACAACACGCGGGTAGATTAGCTAGTTAAACATAGTACTTCTAAATATGAAATGAAAAGTTTTGAAAAATGTGAAAAATGAGGAAAAAGAGCACATTACGAAAAAAATGGGATACATGTAATCTATGATTAGCCATATTAAACTGCAAATATTTTGATTATCTTATTATTAATTAATAGTTATTATGTGCCTACTCGATAAAAAAGGTTATTAAGTAATCTTAATAGGGATTGCAAAAAAATAAAAAAAATAAATAGATGTCAAACCCAATACCTACGGGTACATGATCCCATTAAGATGAGATTACCCAACTAAATGAGTAATTAGGTCAGGGATCAGATAAAGAAAATCAACTTAAATTTACAATGAGTTGGGGAAGGTTATGTTAATTTTTACTCGTACTCAACATGTTTAACTGTTTCTTAACAAACAAAAAAATATTTATTAAAAGTTCTAATTGTTTGAAAAGTAAAAAGATGATAAAATTTATCAAGAAAGCTTGATAATTTCAATTGCAATTTTAGTATTTATAATATTATTAATTAAACAAAAAATGAAAGTAACAATATATAAACATATATAAATTGACCAATAAATGAGTAATATAAATTATCCATACCGGTCCGTCGTCGAACTGTCCCCGATTTAAGTGGGGATGGGAGAAAAAATTTTTATTGGGTAAGATAACAGGTGTAGCATACTCGATCTCGACCCGACCTACTGTCATTTTTATATCTTAATAAATTAAACATTTCATTTTCTTTCGTGACGAAACCCTGACGGGAATTTGTAAACTATGAAATATTGATTAAAGCATATTTATTATATACAAAAGAAGTAACCTAATAACAACTTGATTTAAAAGAATGCAAAACATAATTCAAAATTAATGCATCAGCTACAAAGGAAATAGATATATATATATATTAAAAAATTAAAAAAACTTTGAATATAGATTAATCCAACAAAATATGTAAGAAAATAAAATATATCTAGTACAGAAATCTTAAATTTGAAATCCCAACCGTCGATTAGCAAAAAATAATAATAAATCAAAAATACTTTGCAAATGCTCTAGAAATATTCTTAAAAATAATAATAGATAAGGACCATAATATCAAATTAATTAAAAAAGGAAATATTAATATACAATTTACCGCCAAATTTACCGCATGTAATAAACAGTCTAAAATGAGAAGATTTGAACTATATAGATAGATTAATATAATTAAGTCTCGGTACCTTTTGCACCGAGGTTTCCCCCTATTTTTTATTTGGTAAATCTTGCTGTAATTGTTTTTTTTTTAACAAAAAATTTGGTGAATACTTAGAGAAGATTTGAACTTATGACAATTGAATTTAACACTCAAACCTTAACAATTTTGCCCATTTCTTTTTGTTAATTTTTTTCACTAATAAATTAAAATATCAAATCTGAAAGACAAATTCTAAAACTAATCCCTTTTAATTCATTCACTCATCATCTTCGTCGTGTTGAGTTTAATATTATTTGATTTTTTTTTTTTTTTGCATTTTACATTTTTTTTAGGATTTTTGAAAATGTAGCGGGTAACGAGTATTTTAATACCTACTCGAACTGAACCACCTTGCCCCGTACTCGATTCAAAACGGGTACAGGTCGGGTAACGGGGGAGGCGTGTCCGACCAGAATATTTGATAATTATAAATGTGACAAATTTAAATTTAATGATATTGTATATTTATCGTTGAGCTTATGTTTTTGAATGTATTGAATGATGGTAATAGATTTTTCTTATTATTGTATATGTACGAGAGATTATATGTAAGCATGTAGATTGTGCTTTGAACGATCTTGAATTTCACGATTGCTAAGTCAATTAATCTTATTGATTCAAGTAATATACACTTTTCTTTTTTATATTTTCTACAGAAGTGTAAATGTTGTAGATATATTATGTAACTATCTAATGATATATTTTAATAAATTTTTTTTATCCATGCAACACACGGTTAGTTTAACTAGTGTGAAATAATGAAAAATCACGTGAAAGGCGATAATTTAAATGAAACAATAATCATATAATGAGATTCAATTCCAATGATCAATGTGATAAAATGAAAAATCTCATCAAAGGCAATAGAATACATGAACTGAAATTTTAGTTTAACATATGCAAGATTTAACTTTATGCAAATAGATTAGTTTAACATGAAACCGTTGAATACATTGCACCCCCTTTCCGGCGGCCCACTATTTGGAGATGGGTTTGTGCATAGAGATCAATTTAATACGCAACAACTGAATACATGAACTGTAATTTGTAAAACCCCCTCCCCCAGTTTTTAAATTGCCCGCTATTTAGAAATGAGTTTTTCCCATTGTTTTTTTTCTCTCTCTACACTTAAAAAAAAGTGCTCTTATCTTTTTAGAATATTCTAAAAACTTTGTCTCTAGGAGACATTGTATGTGCATGTTTTAAATATTGTATAATAACCTTTGTGCAATAATTTAAAAAGAAAATTTATTTGATTTATATAGAGTATCATTTAATGTACAATGTCTAGACATTGTATATTGAAAACGATATGTAGATGAGAGAAACAAAGAAGAGATGATTGTTTTATTGAGAAAGAGAAAGAGGTCGAACGGAACAAAAGGAGCCCAAAATTTGAAAAAAGAATAGAGAGAGAAATAGAAATAAACTTAAAAAAAATAATAAAATGATAAAGGAGGATGTGTGATTTTGAAAGTGGCACCGAACGCAATGAAAAAGTAAAAGATATGGCAAAAGAGGAACAAGTGATTAAAAAATAGAAAATTAAAGAAAATGCAAAAAAATATCAGACGTGCTCCAAAAATTTGTTTCTTTCTCTCATATACAATGGAAATGTCTAGAATTCATGCATTTGTTCTGAAACTAAAGAAACTAAAATGATGACACCACAGTATCATAATGGAGAAGGAAAAGAGAAGAGAGGAAATTTTCTAATGCTTAATATATAGATGATGAAAATGAAATATACAAACATCCTTGTTTATAGATAAATGATGGGGACAATTTATCATCAAAGAATGATATACCATAATTACATTTTACCACTTGATAAACTACTTGCATTTGCATTCATTCACTTGTATAGTCGTATTGTATTCATGATAATCTATTTACACTTATATTTTGATAATCGACTTGAAGCAAGTTTAATGTAGGGTGAAAAAGTTAAGGGACAAAAGCTAAAGTGGAAAAATGAGGGGGGAAAAAGCTCATTCTCAGATAATGTGTTAGAGGAAAATTTAAGGAGAAAACATAGATATTGGGGGAAAACATTTATTTTGGCCCTTAATTTAACACATGGCAACTTTTGATTGGTTGCCATGTTTTCCACATTAAAAAATGTGAGGGAAATTGGATAAGTGAGGGGCCTAAATTTACATTACAAGAAAATGCACGATTGGCAACGGAAATTTCCGTTACTAAACGGATCAATCTGTGGTTAAGGGGCTATTAGTAACGGAAACGTCCGTTGCTAAACGGATCAATCTGTGGTTAAGGGGCTATTAGTAACGGAAACGTTCTGATACTAAATTCCTCTCTAATTCCATAGCAACTAATTTAGCCACAGATTTAGTTTTTCTTTACCAAATTAGTAACAAAGAAAGTCGTTACTAAACAACAACAATCCTACTTGCGTTGCTAAACTTGGCATAATTAGCAACATGTTAGGCCGTTACTGAATTACCAACAGATAAAAGCTTTGCTAATTAGCAACAAACTTTTGTTGCTAATTCCGTTAATAATCGTGGAATAAAATTAAAAAAGCAAAAAATTATTTTTGTTTAACCGGACCGATGATTGCACGACCCAACACACCAACCCAACCCGTGAGAATTAATTCCCCCTAATGCTCCTGTGAGGATTCGAATTTGAGTCATAGTGGTTGGGGAGTAAAATTCTAACCACCAGGCCACTGTATATCTTTGTTAATATACTGCCCATAATTTATATAAAGTATGTTTTAGTAATTTTATCAATTTAAAAATATCGAATTTTCCTTTTCAAACATTAAAGTTTTTTTTTATTAATTAAACTTTTGTTATATAGTATTTCATATATGTCATATATTTTTGTGCATAGATTTATATAAAGACAATTGTACGATCCCTTTAGAAACTTGCCAATTGCAAATCAATACGGTGTCTATCTGTACGTGTTACTTTGGGAGGAAAATTTTTTGACAAAAGTTTCAGAAATTTTTTGAAAATTCTAAGTGAAACAATTATGAAATTTTTCGTTTTTCAAGAAATTAGTAATAGAAAGGTCCGTTACAAATAACAACGGTCAATGATCGTTACAAATAACAACGGTCAATGATCGTTACAAATAGCAACCGATTAGAAACATATTATTACGAACCGATCTAGTTTGCTGATTTTGTTGGTAAGTTTAAATATATATTTAAAAAAATATGAAAAAGAATATTCATTACTAAGTTGTTGGTAATTCGTTGTTGATAGTAACAAATTGTTTCCATTACTATTCAGTAATGGATTGTTAACAAAAAATTAGTAACAGAAATAATTTCGTTACTAATACGTTACTATTCTGTAATGAATTGGTAATGAAAAAGTAGCAACAAAATAATTTCATTACTAATTCTGTGGCTATACGCGCTCCATTACTATTCTATTACTAATAATAACGAAATTGGTTCTGTTACTAAAATTTTGTTACTAATGACACCTTTTCTCGTAGTGTACTACTAAAAAATGTGTGATTGACAACGGTCATTTCTGTTGCTAAACGGACCAATTCCATGTATAGCGCTTGTTAGTATCGAAAAAGTTTTGATACTAAAACCATTACTAATTCCATCGTGGCTAATTTAGAAACAAAATAAAAATTCTGATACTAATTAATAACGAAACTTTCTGTTACTAATTAGTAACGTAAAAACTTTTTGATACTAATTAGCAACACGTTAGGCCGTTACTAAATTACCAACAGATAAAAGAGTTACTAATTAGCAACAAACTTTTGTTTCTAATTACCCGACCCGACCCGACCCGTAAAGGCCCAACGTCTAACCTACGAGAATTAATTTCTTTTATGCTGCAATGGAGATTCAAACTTGGGACCTAGTGGTTGGGGAGTAAAGTCCCAACCACTAGGCTACCATGTATATTTGTTAACATTTTGCCCCATAATTTATATAAATTATATTATAGTAATTTTGCCAATTTAAAAATATCGAATTTTTCTTTTCAAGCATTGGGGCTTTTCAATTCTTTTTTCCAATTATTTTAGTAGTATTGACAACGTATATCGGAACGTCATATGCTTATCTCTAAATAATATTTTTCTATGAACTGAAACAATAATATTTTTCTACGGACTGAAATAAGCATGCCCTTCAAAAACTTCCTGATTTCAAATACATGTAATGTCCACCTATATATGCTACTTTGGGTGGAAAAATTTTTAACAAAAGTTTCAGAAATTTTTAAAAAATTTTAAGTGAAACAATTATGAAGTTTTCATTTTTTGAGAAATTAGTAATAGAAATGTTCGTTACAAATAGCAACGGTCGATGATCGTTACAAATAGTAACCGATTAGAAGCGGATTATTACAAACCTACCTAGTTTCACTCATTATTCTATTGGTAACTTTAGATATACATTTAAATAATATGAAAAAGAATATTCGTTACTAAGTTGTTGCTAATCCGTTGCTAGTAGTGACAAATAGTTTCTATTACTATTCAGTAACAGATTAGTAACAAAAAAGTAGCAAAAGAAATGATTTCATTATTAATTCCGTGGCTATGCTAACTCCGTTACTATTCTGTTGGTAATAGTGACAAATAGTTTTCGTTACTATTCAGTAACGGATTAGTAATAAAAAATTAGCAATAGAACTGATTCCATTACTAATTCCGTGGCTATGCATGCTCCGGTACTATCCCGTTACTATTATCTTGCTAATAGTAACAAAAATATTTCCGTTACTAAACTTTCGTTACTAATTACACATTTTCTAATAGTGAATGAAAATGATGCAAAGGTCCGGGACCTTTGCATCATTTTCATTCACTATTAGAAAATGTTTAGTCTTCCCATTTTCTTTTAGTGACCTTTGCATCATTTTCATTCACTATTAGAAAATGTTTAGTCTTCCCATTTTCTTTTAGTGAAGACTATTATTTAGAGAAGTAAAGTGAGTGAGATTCAGACGCATTATGTTTAGTCTTCAACAAAGTCACTATTAAACTTTCATTTTACGTATTTATAGATAGTTTCATTTATTTTGTCAATAATTTATACATGTGTATCTCCCGGGTATAACTAGTATAAATAATAATTTCATGTGCGCCATTCACAGGCGAATCCCATAACATATATTGAGAAAAGAATATTTCACTTACATGACCTATTTAGTAAATATGTAAAGAATCTGATTTCTACAATATACTATATATGTATCTATATTAGCATATGAAGTAATTGGCTAGACTAAAATAGGCTAGTGATCCTTTAAAACATCAAAGAAAAAAAAAAGAGGCTAGTGATTTATATGATATATTAAAAAGAAGCTAGTGATTTATATGATATATGATAATTGATGCCTGCGTATTTAGTCGTGTGCTCGTAGAGATGAGGGCATACCTCTAGAACGAGGGTTGGAGTGATCCCTCCATGTCGTTTTATGCATTTAGTGCCCGTGATGTGGGTGTATTCGGTAAGAGTGTATCTAGCACATGAGGCTCGGTATTTTCATGTGTTTATGGTCGCTCAGTCGTGGGGGATTTATAGGACGCAACTAGGTCGAAGCAATGGGCTTTTCTGAAACCCTAACCCTAGGTGGCCTCTAGATCGACCAAACAATATTGGTGTTATCACTTGTCCTTACGAAAAAGAGCGCCCAACACCCTTTCGTACCAAGCTTCGCTATCGGGTTGTACTTTGAAACATGTTCTTTTTTGGTACTATCAGTTAAAATGCTCACTATAACCTTATTTTATTACAAAATTTATCATAATCATATTTGTTGGTCAAAACCCCATTAAGTCCATGTACATTTTCCTTATTTTTGGATTATCCATTATTCAGAAGATAGTTCGTGAAGCCCTGTTAAAGACAAAACCAGTTTATAATATGATCATTTTGTAAAAGATGATGTTTAGTTGGCCCATGTTGCGTCTTGTACCCTGTCAATATCAACGGTGATGTTTGGTATGCTTTCCTTTTGGCAAGTTATACGTGTGTCAATATTTGTAAGTGACATTAATGTGATAGTAAATCCTTACTAAGGGGGCAAGTTGCCCAATGCACCCACGAAGACTATTAAGACGAAACACGTTATAGCATGATGCTAGGTGGTTCGAACAAGCAATCGTAGGCTAGTGCTAAGACATGACCTGAAGATGTTATGCTGCTTGAGTAATCAATCTGAAAAGATTGGCGAGATATGACCTGAAGAGGTCACATGGCTTGTTTGGAGCAAGGGAACAATCTGAAGAGGTTGGTTTAATATGGCCTGAAGAGGTCGTATGGCTCGTCTGAAGCGAGGAAGCTGAAGAGATTGGTGTGTTATGACCTGAAGCGGTCGTATAATGATCTGAAAGACCATTTTGTGGGACAATCTGAAAAGAATATCTTTTTTTTACCTAAATAGATTATTTTTACGACTTGATAAGATCAGTTGTGATCTGAAGAGATCATTGGGTGAGACCATCTAAAGGGATTGTTTTTATGACCTGATATGGTTCGCTGGATTGTTTTTACGACCTGATAAGGTTAGTCTTATGACCTAATGAGGTAGGCCGAATTGTTTTGGTCTTACGACCTAGTGAGGTTGGCCAGATTGTTTTTACTACCTAATAAGGCTGGTTGGTTGGTCTTACGACCTGATGAGGTCGGTCGAATTGGTCTTGCAACCTGATAAGGTTGGCTGGTTGGTCTTACGACCTGATAAGGGATTAGTCTTACGACCTGATAAAATTGGTTGGTCGGTCTTACGACCTGATGAGGTCGGCTGGATTGGTTTTGCAACCTGATAAGGTTGGTTGGTTGGTCTTACGACCTGATGAGGTCTGCCAGATTGGTCTTGCAACCTGATAAGGTTGGTTGGTCAGTCTTACAACCTGATAAGAGATTGGTCTTACAACCTGAGAAGGTTGGTTGGTTGGTCTTACGACCTGATAAGGGATTAGTCTTACAACCTGGTAAAGTTGGTTGGTCAGTCTTACAACCTGGTGAGGTCGGCTGGATTGGTTTTGCAACCTGATAAGGTTGGCTGGTTGGTCTTACGACCTGATGAGGTCGGCCTGATTGGTCTTACAACCTGATAAGGTTGGTTGGTTGGTCTTACAACCTGATAAGAGATTGGTCTTACAACCTGATAAGGTTGGTTGGTTGGTCTTACTACCTGATGAGGTCGGCCGGCTTCATCTTGCAACCTAATAAGATTGGGTGGTTGGTCTTACTACCTGATGAGGTCGGCTGGATTGGTCTTGCAACCTGATAAGGTTGGTTGGTTGGTCTTACGACCTGATGAGGTCGGCCGAATTGGTTTTGCAACCTGATAAGGGTTGTTGGTTGGTCTTACGACCTAATAAGGTCGGTCGGCTTCTCATTCTCCACTGCTCCGAAACTACTTTCAACAAATAAAGGGCCCGACTCACCAGTGCAGACCACCCAAACGATGTCTCACAATCTGATGATAATTGGTGTAGTATGAGTTTTTATCACCGCCACGACCCCATCTTTCTCTTGAATCGATTTGGATCGCAATATGAATTTCTTGTATTTTTCTCAAGGAAATGACAATGGCTTTCCGATCAGGTTCCCACATACGGCGCCAATTGATGCGTACGTATTTAGTCACGTGCTCGTAGAACTGAGGGCATGCCTTTGGAGCGAAGGTTAGAGTGATTCCTCCATGTCATTTTATCTCTTCCGATCTCTTATTACGGGCGTATTCGGTGAGAGTGTATCTAGAGCATGAGGCTAGGTATTTTCATGTATTTGTGGTCGCTCAATCGTGGGGGATGTATAGGACCCTGTTAGGCCGAATCAATGGGCTTTTATGAAACCCTAACCCTAGGGGGCCTCTATATCGACTGAACAATATTGATGTTATCAATAATAATATATTGAAATGATTTAAGGCCTACTGTGAGTTCTTTAAAGAGTAGTCTAAACACTTCATATCTTTCAAGTTGGTGGTTCTTTGAAGCACACCAATCCAGAAGAGGAGTACAATGCTCGTGAAAGAAGAAGAGATGGGGAGCGCAATGCTTGTGAAGGAAGAAGCGGCGGGTGAACACACCAATCTTAAAAGAGAAGTACAATGCTCGTAAAAGAGGAGGAGGTGTGGAGTGTAATGCTTGTGAAGAAAGAAGTGGTGCGTAGCTGGAAAATCTCAAGAGCTTGTGGATTCTTTGGAGTATTTGTGCTGTGATATATCATGTTAACATTGGACTTCCACTTTAAAAGGTTAAACCGTGTATTGGAGTAACCCAAGCAATTCATATTTTGGTTATTTATTCATGAGTTTTTCAATATGGGATTTTTATCCCTTAATAATAATTACATGACTTGAACAATTTCTCTCATTAACCTTCCAATTATAAATTTTTCTAACGAGATTGATAATGGAGCCTGATCAATTTTCTTATGAAAACTGTTCCAATTATAACACTTTTAAAAGGTGTCGTTATGACACACCTCTATCCATATGACGTGCATTCATCCACAGCTATTTTAGCGACTTTGTTGATATGAAATGGAACCTATTTACTTATGAGTTATTTTCCAATAAGCATTGTGCTTATTTTTTAAAAAGGTAGTGCTATTTATCTCCGATCATCAGAAAAATTTCAACCTATTTATAGCCATTTATGATTTAACGTTCAACACAACCATTATCATCTACGCCATTCTTTCTGCTCTTTCACGCAAATATGGAGGCAAGGAAAATGACCCAACAAAACTGCTTTCCGACCAACCAAAAAAGGGAAACAAACAAAGTGTTTGGTTGAAAGTTGGATTATAATTTGAATTATAATCTACTACGTGGTATGATTTTATTGGTTATTTTTTATAAAAAGTAAATAATTATGACTTGAATTTTACTTTTTGACTTTTTGAAAAAAGTGAAACTAATGAAATAATATTATGTAGTAGATTATAATCCAGATTATAATCCGTCTGAGTTACCAAACACTCTAAAAAATTAAAAAAAAAAAGACAAGAAAAAAAGCTAAGGACAGTTTCGTCCTTTCGTATTGTTTATAAGTGCAGTCGGTTTGTGGGGGCGTGTGAGAAGGCAGAGAAATCGAGAAAGCAAAAGAAACCCACCAAAAAAAAAATTAAAAATTGTTAAAAAAAAAAAAAGAAAAGAAAAGGAAAAAGAAAAAGAAAAGGAAAAACTCCTTGTTGTCTCTCCCTTCTCTTTCTCTCTCCACCCATTTCTCTTTTCACGCACAACACACAGTAGAAAAATTATCACAACCTGTTCTTATTTCTCTTTGGTTTGGTTTGTTTATTCCTGTACATATATGTTTTTCCTTAATTTCAATCTGGTCTATAATCTTTAGCTTTCTCTTTTTAGAGAAAGGTTTGTTTTCTTTTCTTTTCTTGGATAATATTATTTTTATATAATATTTTTTTGCGGGATTTTATGATGAGGAGAGGCAGAGCACCGGCGGCGGTGGCGAGGCAAATGGTGGCGAACGCCGGAGAGGTGAACGGATCTGGAGGATCTAAAGAGATCAGATTCCGGGGCGTGAGAAAGAGACCATGGGGAAAATTTGCTGCAGAGATCAGAGACCCATGGAAAAAGTGTAGGGTGTGGCTGGGAACGTTTGATTCCGCTGAAGATGCGGCTCGGGCGTACGATGCCGCTGCTCGATCTCTTCGGGGGCCCAAGGCTAAAACGAACTTTCCGTTACCGAACAGCCAGAATGGAGTTTTTCGTGATTTCAACCCGCAAAATTTTAATAATCAGCAGATCAATAACACCCCGAATGATCCGTTCATGGTGGATCCAAGATATTACCCTCAGGAGCACCAGATAGTTGGCCCGCAGCGGCCGACCTCCAGCGGCATGAGCAGTACGGTCGAGTCGTTTAGCGGACCCAGGCAGCCGCCGCTGCCGTCGTCACTCATCCAGCCGCAAAGAAGATATCCCAGGTCGCCGCCGATGGCTCCTGATGATTGTCACAGCGACTGCGATTCGTCATCCTCAGTTGTGGATGATGGTGAATGCGATATTGCCACCTCCTGTTGTAAAAAGCCATTACCTTTCGACCTCAACTTCCCGCCACCAATGGACTCTGCTGGTGCAGACGCTGACGTGTGCGACTTTGCTTGCACAGCCCTCCGACTCTGATGTGTTCCCTGATGATGTTTGAATCATTTGGATGAAACCCATCTGGTTAAATTACTCATTTTTATCTTCTTTTTTGAACTTTTTTTGTTCTTATTTTGCGGAGAAAATCTCTAAAAAAAAAAATGAAAATTGCTCATAGTCAGGGTAATGATGTGGTGATATAAATTCTATGGTTGTTTGAAGGCCAGTCTGCTATGGGTATCATGTTGTTTGAAGAGAATTTACTTGATTTTAGATTTATAAACCTTGATGTCGTGGATAATAGAAGATATTATGATGGGTGGCTATTTAGAGTGTCTCTTCGTGATATTATGGTCTTCCGATGATTGCCTATCGTGGATTAATAATGGACTTCTTTGCAATGTATATGAAATCTTTTCTTGAGCATATGTGTGCTGGTGTAATTTTTCCTTGTAAGCTAGAACGGGTATGATCTGCTGTGTTATGTGCTATTTCAGTATTTTCTTCATGTTGGTTTAAGAAGTTTAGTTCTTGACCCCTGTGATGTGAAATTGGAAATTTCATCTAATTCAATGCTTTAAGAAGGAAATATCAGCTACACTGGTGCGATTATTTCTGGTTCTAATCTGATTGGAAAGTTGGTCTAGTGATATGGATTTACTCCTAAGAAGTTTTGTTTGCCTAGCAGGACCATTGGAATGGTTTGCTTATATTATCTTTTTGTTTGTTCTGCCTATTGGCCTTGGTTAGATCATACGAGATAGGTTTTGTTATTATCTGTTGATTCAGATTCTTGAATCCCCTTTTTTTTGGAGGTTGGGGGGCTGGGGCTGGGGGGTTGTGTTGAAGGTTAAAAGGGAAGGGATCATGAGCTTAAAAGCAATCACCATTGGCTTTTTGTCAAGTTCAAGATTTAGCCTTTGTGCTTTTGTACTTGACAAGGACCCTTCGGTTTACTCAAGACCGGGGAGCTTCACTCTTCTATCATTTTTGTTTTTACGGCGTTCTTGCCCAGGACTTGTGCATGTGACTCCCGTAAGTTTGAAGTTGCTGCATTCAAGTTTAACGTATATATGAATTTTTGGCAGTTATGGATGGTTTCTAGGATGGTTGGATATTCAATTCATTGCACAGATTTCATTTGCCGATCAGGATGGTTAGTTTGATCAATGATTGGTCATTAATGTGCCGTTACAGTCCTTTGGATTTACGACCCGTGTCTTTCATCCGTGGAGGAATGAAAGTGGGTTCGGAATTTATTATCATTTACTTAAATTTTGTTATCCAAATATATGACACTTGTCCTCCTTTTTATGTTTAAAGATACTCGATTACATCTTTATGACCGTCGTCATTGTACTTATTTGCTAGCAAAATCTTTACTCATGCACTAATTTGCATACTTTGCAAACTGTAGTTTTCAGTTGTTGCCTCTTCCATTGTGTAACCGGGGGCAATATGGTTATTGAATTTTCTGTTTAAAATAGTAAAATGCATGGTGCATTTTTCTGCTCTTTGTAAAGACTCAGGATTTTGGTAGGTTTCGTGTTCGTGCTGTTCCGTATGACCAGATCTGTTTACTGTTTTCCTGGTTGATTTATGTTTTGTAGTCTCACTTATCTCTTTGTTGTCAACTAATCAAATGGGGTTTATGCCTGGAGTTCAATTTTCTTGCCATCATGCTTTTTGTTATTCCCCTTACATATTATTATTATTCTGTATTCAGTCTAGTATCCATGTCTCTGTCTATGGAAGCACACCATGATATGTTTAATTGAAGCTGTGATTATATAAAGCAGATTCTCAGGTGGCAACAGGAATTGATATATGCTGATAACCGTTGTTAAGCTTGGATCATCGACTTTGTTAATCTCCATTTTGCCACATGGTTTATCACTGATGTTCTGTGTTATACAGCCTGATCTCTTCTGAACCTAGACATTCTGCTCTTTGGGTGCATTTGATCATTACGACATTTTCATTGTTATATTTACTTCTGAAAATTTTTGTCATGGTTAGATGGAAGCACATGTCCTGTAAATGTTCTATAGTACATGGCCTTTTTCTTTATGTTGCCAGCATGCAGATACTGGAAAAATTTCTAGTATTTTAGGAGTACTTACTCCATCCTACATGGCTAAATAAAGAATTTACACGTGGATTTAGTGTTTTGATTGACTAGGAGTACAAGTGTTCGTTACTTTTGGAGTATTAGAATTTCTTTTTCCGTAGTTAGGCAAGGACTTGGCGATACAAAGGATAAGGAAACTAGGACATGTGGCTTGCGAATAGATTGTTGTCGGTGCATGCTCAGTATATAGTATTTTTTCGGTCTAACATGAAAGGTGTAAGGTCGTACTACTTGTGCTAACGTGTTTATTTTGTATCGTCGTGCTAGGTGCAAGCTTGGAAAATGGGTAGTGCAAAGCACAAACAAGTAGGTTGTGGCTTTTAAGACTAGGGCTTGCCAACTACTTTTGATCTTTGTCATTACCGGCCAAAGAGATTAGGCATACCAGTCACGCATCTTTTGCTCAAACCCTCAAAGCAATTATTTTTAAAATGGTCTTAGGTATTCGTTCACATTACCAACCAATGAATACAACCACAACCTTGACTCGTTCAATTTTGTTTGATTTATTTTCTTTGAGATTGATTAATTAATACACTATGTCGAAGCTTTGGGCTTCACCTCTTGGTTTTGGTCTTGGGTTTGCGATTTTCATGATTTCATTTGCAACTTGTGGCGTGTCGTATCTTTTAGCGGTTTATTGACTTGATATCTTTGATCTTCTGTGGTACTACAACTATAGTAATAGTAAATTGATTGCAATTAATATAATGTTTTATGTCGTATATCATTTTTTTTCCTTTTTTTATTTATATTTTACTGTATTCTTTCCATGGGTTAATTAGATTTATTATTGTTTATTTACTAATATTCTTGTTTCCTATTATTAGTGTGAGACAACATGCGTTGCACTTTATTTTTAAATTTTTTTTTCTAAACTTCTTAATAGGAATGTTTTATTTTTCAGAGTAAATTTATTTTTAATATATAAAGTCACAACTCACAATAAAGTTTTTGATGCTCTACTTTAACAATTTTTATATTTGAAAATTTTGGGAGGCATACTGGTTTTGCAACAATTGAACTAATTAATTAATATTTGGAACCGGCAGCTTGATTATTGCTTCTTCAGATATTACATAACTGAGGAAATTTAATGTTTCAGGTTATAAACAATTTCTACTTTGAAAATTTAGGTATAATAATCAGGTAAAATAAATAATCTTACTTGTGAGCATGTGTTTTAAAAAAACTCACTGTGTCCTTATCGTGATAGTAATGATAATTATTCTATGGTGATTGATACATCTCTCGTCATTTTCTGGAAGGGAAAACCTTTTACGATGAAACTTCGAGCTCCACGTCTACAACGTCTACGCAAATAGTAAATAATTTGATTCATGGGGGGTAATTTTGTCATAATTGAAGCTCCATTAATTCAATAAGCTTGAAGTTTCCACAAAAAGAGTTCCTATTTTCCTTTTATGCATATCATCATCATGTATATAAATTTTCATGTTACTAAGGGAGGGGTAGATGAAAGGCCTAATTCTTGTAGCAAATTTCATTGCCGTTAAAATTTAAACAAAACTGACACATGATATTATTATATTTTTTAACACATCACATCAGATTTTCATCAATGATTATCACATGCGTCACATCTTCATTTTATCACCTTTTTTGTCTACTCATTTGTCCAAATAGAATTTTTCCGTATAAATATATAATAATGATGGACGGTTATTTGGCCTATATAAACCATCACAATCTTCTTGAAAATTCCCATTTGTGTCCTTTGTCTTCTGTTAATTTCATCTTTGCATCTTCATGTATGTTATTGTGTACACTGTACATAACCTCAATCCTTATTATTTGATTCCACTTTTGTGTCTATTCATTAGCCGGTCCTCTCAGTTGTGCTCTTCCGATCTCACATTATGATTTAGATATTATTTTATCAATAATAATAATAATATATGAAAATGGCATCATTGAAATAATCAAAATATAGGTCGGATAAAAGTGCCTATAAAATGGTTCTCATCTCAATACACTTTTAATTTTACGAGTAATGAGCACGTGCGTTACACGTCTTATACATGTATTTGAAATAATAATATCGTTGTGAATTTTATTGTGATAATTGACAAAAATATAAAGAAAAAGAGATCGGAAGAGCACACGTCTGAGTTACCTCTATTCTAGAATAAACTGATAAATCAACATATTAAGTAAGTTAAAAAGTATCAAGTACGTTTAATAACCTATTCACACCACGCTATTAATTTTTTTTTATTTTCTATAAAGGTCATAGATTAAATGACTTAAATAACCATTTCATATTCCTATATCTTTTTTAGATACTAGAAATAAAAATAAAATCTATTTCCTCCCACACAAATAAGAATAAAAATAATCACCCACCCACTGTAGGAGAAGTTACACCGCCCACAGCTGATGTGACACACACATGGTAGCCTACTGAGACTGCCACGTGTGTGCTATATCAGCTGTGTACGGTATAACCCTATCCACAGTGGACGGGTGAATGAGACTGCAAATAAGAATCCTAGTGTTTTATGTAATACACCTCAATTGAAAACCCTAAAAAAAAAATCTTTTTACGTAAGGAAAAAAAATCAATGAAATGATCAAAAATAAATAAATAAATAAAACGAAAAGAAAAGAAAAGGAAAATACAAATGCTATCAAAATTGAACTCGAAATTGATATCCATATATTCAAATGTGAGATTAAAATGAAGAATCTTTTGCTGCTCTATTAAAAAATGAGAAAACCCATAACTCCTATATCAAAATGTTCACCCGCGAGAGGGTCACGGAGTTACACCGTGATCCTGCCTATATGGGGGCTGTTATTGGCCCTCTCACCAGCCCCCCATCTAAGCAGGGTTGTGGTGTAACTCCGCGATCCTCTAACAGGTGAACACAACTCAACAACTATAAGTAAGTTTTGTATCCACAATTGTTAAAGAGAACTCATCAAAATCGAAGGCATAAAGGTTTCCCATCACTTTGTCGTGTGTTTCTTAAACCAATACAATAATGCAGTTACGTGA
This sequence comes from Nyctanthes arbor-tristis, assembly GCA_963692815.1. Classification (NCBI taxonomy): domain Eukaryota; kingdom Viridiplantae; phylum Streptophyta; class Magnoliopsida; order Lamiales; family Oleaceae; genus Nyctanthes; species Nyctanthes arbor-tristis. The sequence goes on from CAVNYN010219772.1 coordinate 30,958, forward strand.
ATATGACCACGGAAAAGATGCTTGGTTGAGAGAAGAATGGGAGAGAGGGATGGAGGCGAATTGTGTAGAAAATGAAGGGAATGTGGTGTACGCGGTGGGCAATTTGTTTTTTGTTTTATCTTTTTTTTTCTCTCTTTTTTTTCTCTCTCTCCTCTTATACTTAGTGTTAATTAGTAAATGGGATGCAGTTTATTTATAAAAAATGTAATTTGATGGTGGTTTGGTGGTGTAGATATAATTACCTTTAATAAAAAATTGATGTAAGCTAGATAATATGTCCTTGTATATGTTTAAGCATTAATCTAAATTATGATTAATATGTGAACATGCAAAACCGATTTGTCAAATGAAGTAACTTTTAAAATTGTATGAGACAAATTTATTCATTAGGTTAAAATAATTTTTAATAAAAAATTAAATTCCTAAATAACTTGAAAGTTTATAAGAAAGGAAAAGAAGAAAATAAACGGAGTTAGAAGATGAACTGTTAACGTTAATGGACTGATTAGTAAACAATAATAAATGAATCAAAATAAAATTAAATAATAAATGGATCAAAATAAAATTAACTAAAAGTTATATAAGTAGAGCTATAAATGTAAATTTAAGTAATAATATAGAGGCGAAAGAGAAAATCAAAAGTTTTCCTCTCATCCCCTCTTTTTATATAGACAAATTATATTACCATTACAATTTTTATACATGACACCAGATTATGCTTACACCACACGTAAGAAATGAAATTTATATCTACACCAATATTAGTTTACACATAGTCACCTCCAAGAACAATTAATTTAATAAATAAAAAGAGATTTTTCTTCGGCCAATATTCACCACATCGCCACTTCTTCCGGCTCTTAATCAAAGTTTCCGGAAGAGATCGGAAGAGCGTAAAGAAAAACCATGGGCTAAAATTGATCGTATGTAGACACCAAGGGGAGCTACTAGGGTTGAAGAACGTGCGTGAAAAAATGATGTGCAGTCGGGTTTTCTACATAATTTCTATTCCTCTTTTCTTTTCCCTTTCTTCTCTGATTTTAGGTTTCTATAATTTATATATTTCATTTCATGAATCACTAACCACTAGAGTTTTCATAATCTCGGATGAAAGATTATGGGAATTGATTGTTTAAGCTTGCCACAAATCTGTAAGTAAAATTCTTGATTTTTCTCATTTTGCAATTTGGGATTTTAGTGAGTGTTCTCGGCTAGTCGGGTTGATTCCATTGGTTCATAACCCATAATTTGTATGAATTGCATATTGAATTCTATATTGAAAGTTGAATGTTGGCTGGAAAATCTTTGATTTTTCTCACAAAGTCGTGAAGTTGAGAAAATGACTAATTGATGAGTAAGATTGTGGTGTACTTTAGAAAATAAAAATAGAATTAAAAATAAAATAAGGTCTCTCTTGTAATCTATGCTAGATAGAGTAGCACCCGTGTGATGTACAGAAAGTACACTTCTAAAAATATACTGTAGTTAAAAAAACTCAATTGCATAACATTATCAAACATGCATAATAATAATAATAATAATAATAATAATAATAATAATAATAAGACTATATTTTCTAGAAGACAGTATATTAATTGTTCTAACATAACATTAGTATCAAATTATAAATTCAACTACTTAATATTGTTATATATAATCTCAATGCTGACATCTTGCTAGTTTAAATATTGTCTAATCGATCGTCACAAAATTTTACTTATTGCTATCACAAGAATTCTCCATGTTATAGGTCAACAAAAGTATATTTATTATTATAGTATATACAGAATGAAGAAATACATTGTTTTGCTTAGAAAACTATTTGCATCGGTATGAATTGAAATATATTTTTGTTAGAAAGCAATTCAGCATCTAGAAAAAACAGTAGTGTTTTAGTTTGAAAAATACAAAAAAAAAAACTCAATACTCAAATATTACAACTATTAATTAGTTCACTATCTAGAGAAATGAATACTTTTGTTAAAAAAAATTAACACTCAATAAACAATAATCATTACAACTTATTAATTAAATCATTCACCACCTGAAAAAATAAGTACTTTTTTGGTTTACAATTGGTATATTATATTCCGATTTTGATGCTTTCCACCTTCTATTGGATTTCAACTTTTACGCTAAAGCATCATTCGTCCGATCACACAATGTCTGATCAAACACATACACATCATTCTTCTCAATATCATCATCAAAATAGGTCTCCATCTTCAATACCTCAGGGAACTTCTAAGGCATATTCCCTCAAGAAGTTGCTCATTTTTGAGTAGACTCTTTACCACGTATAATTGATTCTTTATCAAATAATTGGCTTAAAAGCTAGGCATCCCGTGTTAAAAGCAATTTGGATTACCTTTTTCACTCTAAAGACCTTGATACTACCCACTAAATTATAAAAGATTTTCCCAAAAAAAAATAATAATAATTAAAAGAAAAATGCACACATAGGCCACGAAACATCCAAACCCAGAATATTGAACCGATGATTTTTATACTCACCAAACATCCAAACATCGTTTAAATTGCTTCTTACTGAAAAAGTAAAAATTCTTGTTCTTGCACTAAAAATTCTTGTTGTTTTGTAGCAGTCATAGTCAACATCATTTGCATGCAATAGAATTATACTTGTACCAAACTTTTGTGGTGTGAACCATCTAAGGAATACTCGTCAATAGCTCATAAAGTAAAGTTCATCATAATTATAAAAACTACCTTTGACTTTTTTCTTTGGGTGGGGGGGGGGAGTTTATAATTAAGATAATTTTTTTTAACTGTTGGCCAATGGTAGCCTTTTCACTACATTAAAACACCAACACTAAAAGTGAAGTAGTAATATCTCAGTTAAATGCGCGTTGGAAATTTAAGAAAAAGGGTGAAAAGGCTCCAAAATCAGGGTAATACATAAAAAATGAAAATCTAGTATGTAGAGTAAAAGTCACTAAATTTGGTGCTTACAAGTAAAGATTTTATTTTGGAGAATTAGAAAGCAATACAAAATACATTGCGACATGGCAGTGAAAGTCAAAGCTGAACTCCTTAAAAAAGATGCAAAATGTCCAAAAGTTTGATAATCATGATCCATCTTACATAAATATAAGAGTAATGCTATTTAGCATTATTGGTGCTTGACACCATATCAAGGTATCATTAAATGATAAGTTAAATTAAGTGGGTTTTTTATTCATTTATTTAATTCCACTTATCATTTCATGCCACATTGATTGCCACCTAGACTGGTGCCAAGCACCACTGGTACTACATAGCATTATTCTAAATATAATTATCATACATTGCCGATAAACAAACAGATAGAGTAGATATTCTTTAAGTAGACATATATGAGATGCCAAATTCATCTAATTTACGAAACTATTCTCAGAGTAGTCGGCATCATCCCAAAGTGGAAACTACTATGTAAAAACAACTCAAACAAAAGCAGGTCTTCTGGGGTCTTGAAATCATGTAATGCTACAAGCATAAAGAAAGGAACAAAATGAGGATGGAGTAGACCTGTAGGAAGGAAGAATATTACACATCCAAATACCCTCATTAACCAATTTATGTATAGACATATTGAAGGCTAATCAAATAAAAGACACATGTACAGCAAAGATTGTTATAATGAAACCAAAAAAAAAAGCAAGCAACATAACAGGTTAATCTAAATTCTAACCAAAACAATCTCAAACGCATATTATATAGGATATATGTTCTACTTCATTAGATAATGAAAATATTAAGATACCAACTAGAAGCATCTAAGGGTAAATTAATTCATGAACAGTTGTCATAAAAATGAGATTAAATGAACAGAAAAATGCAACATTCCTTTCTTTCAAGTTAGGAGGGAAAATATAGCATACTTTTGATTCTCGTCATTTTTCGCCCCCGTTCCCCAAGTTATAATTTTATAAACAAATCCATCTGAAAACTATTTAACTTCAACCACATAACTTGTAAGACCTAATCTAAACTACTCATTCCACCTATTTATAATTTGCCTATTTTAATGATCAAAACTAATAAGAATCAAACAAACCCCCTGAATTACCAGCCAGCCTCAACATTTAATTCTTCATCAAGGAGATTAATTAATTCCAAAAACTATGGATTTGAAGTTTAGAACCCAAAAAGGGCCTCAAAGAACTAACAAGCCTAATAGCATTCAATAAAACACACTCCAGAAATTCAGATCAAGTAATAAAAATTATAAACCCACATATAAAACCAATTGAATTAAAGTCAAAATTGATGATAAAATTCCAAGAAGGTAATTGACATATATATATATATATACACTTTTTTAGAATAAATTATGTATCGCCAGTTTTTGTAGAACTGCTTAGCCATTGTCACTATCGGAGCTGCGGCGGCAGAGTTGGTGACACTGGGATGAGAGTATTTGAAAAGTAGAGAAATCTAAACTATCCAGCCAGGGCCGGAGCCAGGAATTCGGTTCAGTGTATCGGGAATTTTTTGTCTCTCTTCAACTCTACTTTGATTTCTTCTCATCGAATCTTCTTCAACTAAACCTTCCTGACTACATGCAGTAGGAGTTGTAGTAAAATTTACTCCGTTTACATCAAATCAAAATTATTAAGGGCTTCATTTGCATTTATATTAGTTGCAAGTCAACTAATATCGAGTTCTATGAACAAAGATTTATGTAGTCATGTTTTTAAATACTTGTATATCATTTTTACTCATCCATGCTTACAATATATATCTATCAAAAGTTATTGGCTCTGAATATTTTCACTAAATTCATATATCACACCAACTGATACAACTATATTCCCAAACTAAAAGTTGAAAAATTAGAGAGCACTAGTACGCATGTTATTTTTTTCATTCTATTTCAAATTTGAAATTGATCAAAGAAGTATCATGTTCACATATGTTATTTTATGAGACCTAATATAATTCATAAATTTTCACAATTCAACTTAACTCATTCTCTTTTTTATTTTAAGAAAAAAATCGTTAGCTCACAACGTGTGAAAAATGTTCACATATAATTGGCTTAGAGTTAGATGATTTATTATAAATTATAAAAATATTAGAATTAGATCATAAATAGTAACAAGCAGAACAATGCAAAAAGTCTACTTTGTCAGTCAATTTTCCACTTAAAAAAAATTAATGGTCTATTACTTAGGAAGATGAATGGCCAGTCAAACGAGTGGGTGACTCCTTTTTTAAGGGCAAATATGTAATTTCTCATTTCGATCTCAAAACCAACCGTCCCTATCCCTATCATTTCGGCTGCTTCTTCTTCACCATTAGCATACTTCACTTGCAGATCTTCAATGGCGGACGCTCTTAATTCCAGTGCGGTCTCTACCCGTGAGTCGACGGAAGTTCATGGACCGCACTCATCCAATGGAGGCTCTGCCCCTGTATCCAGCGATTGTATGGTGCCAAATACCACCGTCCAATTGGAAATAGTTGAGGCCGTTCTATTCCCCCCCATACGCGATGCCATTATCCCCCACAAATTCAATCCTCTACGTATGCGTGGCGTGTATAGATAAAGGAAGAATAAACTTCCAAGAAAAGAGATCGGAGAGAGACTATCAGATTATTGAAATTCTCACTCTATAATATATTGGAAAACCACAACATGATAGACAATAGGAGTTTTGTGATGTTTAATGAAGAGGTGTACTGCTAATGAAGCCCTGGTTCTTTCTCGACATTGGGAAAACTTGAGGCGTAAGGCATATTTTGTGTCGTAACTGTATTAAGTACCTTTCTGTCTCGGTCTTAAATTATTTTTTATTTTATTTTTATTTTTGAAAAAAAAATAGACTAGGATTCCCAAAATGACAGCCCAACCCACTTTGTAGTGTTCCAATGACCCATGCATTATCCAACAGGTATGAATTACAAAATAAATAATAAATAAATTAACCCGCAAAAAAAATAAAGAAGGCTGAGTTTGGGCAGGAAATTGTGGGTGGGACTTGCCCAAGCTCAGCTACTTTAGTACTCCCTCCATCTCAAAAAGATATTCATCATTTCCTTTTTTATCCGTTTCAAATTATATTAACCTTTCCTAATTTAATTTTCTAGTTTTTTAATATATCATCATTTATTGTGTCTAGCAATTAACAACAAAGAACAATTAAAGTGAAATATTAAATAAATCAAAGGGTATATTAGAAATATATTATTAAATTATGTATTTCCAATAGCATTAAATGATGTTTTTTTAATCTATGTGAAAAATCAAAGGGGAATATCTTTTTGGGGACGGAGGGAGTATATAATATAGATATAGATAATATAGATATACTCAAAAGTAAGATATTTTCCATTTTACTTTTTCCCGCCCAAAAACACTTGCTAAATCGGGATATCTCATCTTGATCGTTGATTTAATTTACTAATCTTGACCCTTGATTTCTATTTTACTCTTTAATTTATTACCAATTTATAGATTCACTTTTTATCATTCATTTTTTTTTTCATTTCTCTTTTTTATATTATCACTGTATTTTAAAATTTTCAATTCCAATCACCAAATTAGATTTCATTTTATCTAAAAATATCTCCATTTTTTATCCACATTTTCCTTCTTTCATATTCTATTTAAAAACTTTCTCAAATATGTCTCACTCTATATTAAAACTTTCCACTCCTTATCTAAAGTAATTTTATTTTCGATTGATTTTCTTAATTTTTTGTTTTAATTTATCTCACATTGTCGGATAACTTCTTCATTGGTTCCAATATTCTCCAATATTTAGAAATTGGACCTATCATTGAGTCAGAAAAACTAACAGTTCAAGGTCATCGGATCTATTTTAATTAAATGGTGAATTTCACAAAAGGTCCTCAACCTTTGCACTTAGAATCGCCTGAGTCTATAACCTTTGTTTAGCGTGTTGGGTGCTCAACCTTTCATAAATACATGCCACATGTCATTACTGACGGAATCCATCCAAAATTCCGTTAAGTTGTTGAAAAAATTATCGTTATGCTCTTATCCTTTAAATTAAAAAAAAAAAAAACTTAAAAAAAAAAGAGAGACCGCAGGGGAGAACCCCCCTAAAACTGCCATTTCTGGTAGTGAAGTCACTGCCGGAATGGCAGTTTGTTGGAGGGTCCCCCCTTTTTCACCTGAGAGGGGGGGGGAATTTCCCCCTCACTGCCATTTCTAGCAGTGTACAGTGAAAGGGGGTCTCCCCCCCTTTCATCGAAGTCTTCCCCTCTTTCAGGCGAAACTCCACCTTACTACCATTCCCGGCAGTGAAGTTAACTGATGGAAATGGCAGCTGCCTTTTCAAGAAGAAAAAGGGGGGAAGCCCCCTCCCAAAACCGCTATTTCCGGTAGTGAAGTCACTGTCGGAAATGGCAGTTTGTGTTGGGGGGCCTTCCCCCTTCAGTCTCTTTTTTTTTTCTTTTTTATTTTTATTTTTTTATTTTTGAATTCTTTTTTTGTTTTAATTTAAAGGATAATGGCATAAAAGTAATTTTGTCAACCACTTAACAGAATTTTGGATGGATTCCGTTAGTCGGGACTGTGGCATATATTTATGAAAGATTGAGGACCCAACGCGCTAAAAAAATTAGGGTCCAAACGATTCTAAGTGCAAAGATTGAGGACGTTTTGTGAAATTTACCCTTTATTAAATAATTGTAAACAAAATTATTTTTACCTAAAATAATGTTAAAATTTTATCAGAGCTAACGGTTAAAGTTTATCGAAGCGATTTTAATTAAATATTTTAAATAAATTAATTTTTACCTAAAATAATGTGGAAAAAGAACATTCAATTTTATAATTTTTTTTTATCTTTACCCTTCAAAAAAATTTGAATTTTATTCTTTTGTGTGAGATTGATAATTTTTTTCTTTTGTTCTCCCCTTCTTTTCAACGTATTTATTTTCCTTTTTACATTGAAGATAACACGTTTTTTGGTTAATTGGATTTTCCGCTTATCTTATTTTCCATTATTTCTTTTACAAAAGAATTTGACAAGTGATTTAACTCTGTGCGTGTATTGATTCTATCTAATTAAGTTATTTCTTATCCTTTCACAAGTTATGTTTTTAATTACACCTGGAATGATTTTGTTAGTTAGTTCAAGTTGCTAAACAAAAAAGAAGTTAGACAACAAGGTAACAATGGAGCATCAATCGCCAATGAGACCTAGCCCATTTGGTTAAGGGGTTAGGTTGAGGACCTAGATTCAATTTCCTATATGGAGTATTTTTTATATTTTATTGTAGTATGTATTCTCCCTATATGAGAGTTCATGCTATTGTATTGTTTATTTTCTTGGCATTGTATTTCAGGATTATATATCTATGCACATTTGTAGTATTATAATGTAGATTTGTAATTGTTATTCCAAAAACCAATGGAGCATCAATCAAAAACTACTACTAATTACACACACATATGTATTATAGATTATTTATTTATTTATTTTTGAAACACAAGAGTGTATGGCAAGCGATTTAAGTTCATCTTCAGATTTTAATGAGCATAAGTTATGTTATTTGAACAATGATATATAGAGAATTCAACAGAACGACACGTAACAATTATATTTTTCAATAGATCACATCATTTTTAGATCAATAGTAACGGACATGCGCCGCTTTTATCAAGTTTTTTGTCATTTTTTTTTGTCCATTTAGAATTACTCATTGTTTTTTTTAAATACCGTGTGGGTCATGTTTCCACCACACTTGGAATAGTTAGAGCAAGATTAATGTGGGGGCAAAAAACACAAAGTGAAAAAACCTAAAGTAAAAATTGAAGGGGAAAAAACTCATTTAAAAAAGAGAAAAAAAAATCATAGGGGCAAGACCAATTTGCAAGGGTGAAAAACCCAAAATGGGGGCTAAATTTGGCACTTTCTTTACCTTTCCCTCCCAAAAAGTGCTAAAATTCATATTTTTCAACCTATATATTATTTGGGTTAAGGGGGAAAAAAACCCAAAAATAGGTTTATTCCCCTTTACATTATTTGTATGCATGTAAACAAAGAGGGGAAAAACCCAAATTTGAGTTTTTCCCCCACATTAATTATGTTCTTATGCTTGGTTTCTCTATAAAAGTATAGAAAATAGAAAATAATATGCATCATTTCAAAAACTACTACTTATATGATTGAGTTTGATACTTTGATTGAATGCACGCTTTCTTTCTTTCTTTCTTCTTTTTTTTTTTTTTTGGTTTACTTATTTGTATCCTCTTTTCTTCCTATATAGTTCCATATTTCTATTGCGAATCCTAAATTTATGGGGGAAAAAGTCTGTTATAAAAATGAGATCAAAATATATGGAGGAGAACAAAAGAGAAGAGACAAGAGAGGAAATTTTGCTTCTGTGATTTGATGATTAATTAATGAACAACACAAGGACCTATATTTTACAGACACATAAAAAGGCAAAATGACAATTATAAAATACAATTTTACAATTAAAATATACAATTTTGATAATCAACTTGCACGATAGACCACTTGTATATTATAATTTACTTGTATCAAAATAGTCATTCACATAAATTCAACCAATTGGTGAATTTATAAAAAGTTCTTTTTAATCCCTTCTTTTCAACTCTCTTAAAACATTAAAATGAAAGGGAAAAAAAATATTTAGTTGGTCAGATGCGCAGATTCACTCGTCCGAAGATCTGACGGTTGTGGTGATCCCCATCACCACTGTCATGCTCACATATCTCCTTACAGCAACATTAAGTTGCACCAACCGGGAATCGAAGCCGGGTCTGTACCGTGGCAAGGTACTGTTCTACCACTAGGGCACTAGTGCTTGTTAGTGTATCTTTCCCTTTCATTTTATTTAATTAGTTCACATAATTCCTTGGACCAATTATGAGATTGATAACATTTTTTTTCCTTATTTTTTCGCTTCCTTTCAAGTTATATTTATTTTCTTTTTTACATTGAAAATAGCACCTTTTTTTTGGTTAATTGGATTTTTTTCGTTCTTACTTTCCATTATTTCTTTTACAAAAGAATTTGGCAAGTGATTTAACTCTGTGCACAAATTGATTTCATCGAATGAGTTATTTCTTATCATTTCACAAGTCATGATGTTTTTAATTACACCTGGAATGATCAAAGCTAGTTCAAGTTTGTTGATGTAACGAAAAGTTAGACAGCAATTCACTAATCAAAATACAATAATATGCCGCCAAAGTAACAATAGCACATCAATCAAAAACTACTACTAATAGTTAGATAAGAGTAAATTCGTATGCTATTATAGGTGATATGGATTATGGAATGAGAAGAACAATACTTTCACACCAGAAAAAAGCGGAGTTGGGAGGGGGAGTTCATGAGTTTGCTATGGCGTACTTGACATCTTTCCAAAAAATTAATAGAATGATTGTGTAGGGGCTAGGCATAGTTTACAAAGAGATAAAGCTTTATGCGTCAAATGAGATTGGAATGGTAAGTGCACTCATAGGTTTACATTGCGGCAAAGGATGGTTGTCTTGGATTTCGAAGTGTTGTGAGGAACAAGTTATATATTTCACGTAACTATTTTCATTTAAAAGTAGAATCTAGTAAAATAAATCATACCTATATATTTCATGATACCCACTTGTATTGCACTACATAAATTTCAATCATTCATTCATTTATATTAAAAATGTTTCGAGGACGTGATAAATGAGTGTAACATCGAATGCAACCTTCTAAGCAATCTCAATATAAGTACAATGTTTGATGGTTATCAAAGTAAATACAGCACCATGTAATCATTTATCCACGCGATATTCTAGATTTAATTAAACAATAATTATAAGAGAAATTCTAAGGGGACATGAAAATGAGATATTTTTAGGTGATATTCTTATGTGACACACTTGTATTAGATTATGAAAAAGTAGTCATGTAATCATCACCCAATAAATATGTGCCACTTAAAAATGTCACCTAATAATGTCTCATTTTCATGTCCCCTAAAATTACACTAATTATAATTCTGCATCGTATTATAATTACCAGACGAATGTTAAGGTCCATTTGCAACCAATTATGATTGGGTAAAGATTATATTATGTTATCTTAGTGATTGACACTGTTTACATAAGACATAGCAGAGCTAGGAAGGCCATGGTGTGATTGGGCCCCCTCTAAGTTGGCCTTTTTTTTTCTTTACATCTTGTTAAAATATATATATATATATATATGTTTAGTTATATGTACTATACGGTTTATCTCTTCGACCCAGCCCTTAAATAGCACCGAGCTCTGTCACTGCATAATCTTATTTTCCTGCATATTATGTTACTTTTCAATCAATCAATAGATATTATATGAATCCTATCATCTTATGCCATAAAAATAATTTCCCCTCATATTTCTAGTGAGATTATCTCACAAGACACACACGTGGTAGAAGATCATTAGACTAGCTATATGTTAGTTGATTCATTGTGGGACAACTCAAATGTGAGATTATCCAATGATCTCCCGCCATATGTGTATTTGATGTGATTAGCTCTCAAGATGTATGGTAAGAGATCTGGACAATCTTGCGCTGTGGGTCTTATTTTGATCAATTTTTTTTCTTCCTTTGTAACCTTGACGATGGCAACCTATTTTGCAAGTGAACATGAAGTTTGGAGGCTTGGCATTGAAATGAAAAGTTAGAGATAATCATTTACACTGCGCCCGCGAGTGAAATGTTGGAGGCCATTTGCGCCAATTAGCCACGAATAATTCTAGTTGGACAAAATAAGGGATAAAAAGTTAGACAAAATGGACATGTGTCATGTGTGATTAGTGTTGATATAAAAGTGATGTAATGTGTTGACAAAAAAGATTATGCCATGTATTAGTTTTGTTAGAATTTTTGTATGGAATTTTGTTCAAATAACACAACTCATTAGCCACTGAAGGGGAGACTTTTTGTACGTTTTGAAGATGGAGGACCAAAGTGCTACATGTGTTGAAGATTGAATACCTCTACTGCCATTTTCCCTTAAGCTATATATACCTGCACTTTTTCTCCTCTGCTCGAATGTTCGGTGCACTTCTTCCGTCCCATGTACCAAAAATCATCACCGTAATAAACACAAATAACCGGCATAATTTCTGGTTCTTGTGAACGTAGGGCCCTCTCTTTTCTCTGCTGAATCGGCACTCTAAGATTCTGGTATGATTTAGGGTTTTTTACTGTCAGATATGGACTCGCAGTTAAGATGTTTGATTAAATTACTCTTAGAGCTATCATTTCCTCATTTTAACATTCCTTGAGAACTTACTTGTCCAGATGTTGTTTGTTTGTTATTTAAATAAGACCTTGAACATATGTTTGTTTCTTGTAGGTAGCAGAAAGTAATTTGGGGAATATGATACCGCAGCGGATGAAAAAGGCTGTCATGGACAACCCTAAGAAACTTGCCAATTTGATTGACCTGGTGAATCTCCCTTCAACACTAAGAGAATTCATGGGTCAGTCGCAGAGCTCTCGGTTGGGTTGTTTTAAGCATGTTTGGTCGTATATCAAGGAAAATAATCTCCAGGTTAAACTCAAAATCTACCTTTTTCCAAGTATATGATATTAGTAATCACTGCCCTTGGTGCTTTTTTGTGGTTATGTCAAAGACTCAAAATTTTAGTTTACAAAATTCATATTGTCTGTCACAACTCACAAGCATTGATAACCCACTTTTAAGAATGGCTTGTAATAAAACAGTAAAGATCAGTCTTTTAAAAAATGTAAGGCGTGAAGAAGTGTCAAAACCAGGCCTTGAGCTCAATGCATGACAGGTACAATAATAGGAGTGTGCGAACAACAGAAAGAGAGGAAGGAGATTGAGGAATTCCATCAAAATACTGCATTCCTTGATTCCCTTGGTTACAAGTCTTATACATACTCTATTGAACCGCCTACAACTGACTACAACTGAAAAAACAAGGAAAATGACCCACGGTGTGAAACGCAAAGCTACACAAAAGGAATAATATAAAAACATGGTAATTATCTTAACTAACTGTGATTAACTTCTTAGACTAAGTCTTGCCACATGCAATAACACTAAACCCACTACCACATCTGCACCGATATGTGGCTTCTGGTTTGTATTTAGTATGTAACAACGGACTTGTAGAACAGAGGTTTCTCCGGAAGACTAACCCAACCCCAGTTGGATGATTCAAAGGAACTATTCCATCTACCAGCATACTCCCGAGGTTTCTCTTTTTTCTGATGATCCCTCAGATGCATTATTAAGAGCGCTACAGAGGAAAACTCCCTTAAAACCATCTTATAAAGGGCTCAAAGAGCTTATAGGTCTACCTGCTTAGTTTTAACATAGCAATGTGGGACATGAAAAAGTTACTTTGTTGTCGAGCTTATAATTGGTTTTGAAATCATGGTTTTATTGAGATAAGAACAAAAGGATTCCTTCTCTTTTGTTGATGCTGATTCACTTTTTCTCAGCGTATAAAGATATTTTATTTGAGGGCTAACTGAAATACTGAATTCTATTAAAATTTTTTTGGGCCACAAATAGAATGTCATGATCCTTTCCACTTATTATTTTCTTATCGTATAGGTATTAACCTGTATAAATTTTAGAACGAGTTTTATCTCTTTAATATATATATTTTTTTAATGTCATATAATTTAAATTTTAAAGAAAAGGAATCAAGTGAATATTATATAACGCACACATGATACCTTGTCATTACTTGAAAGGGAAAATAATTCATGTGTTGTCAAATACATGTTAATAAGGGCCAATGACTTAGATAAAAAAAGAAGGGACCCTCATTCAGCTAGATCTTTCTTAGACTATTAGGAAACTTTTTTTCGTACATAATTAAAAGTTGCTAAATTTATTTTAGAGGTAGTTGGTTATATTCATAGTCTATATAGACTCCTTTTAATAATTGAGTACGAGAATCATACATCTCAATTTGATACATATAGTCCTTTCCCATTGATATTCGTCGACTGCAGTTTGAATCTCATTGCATGATAGGCTATTGATAGACACCCCTGTATAGGCTCTGGGTGGAGAGTCAACCGTTCAATTGTTGTGGTTACGTACTCGCATTCCTTGTCCTAAAAAAATATAATAATGCATCGATGAAAAGCATTTTTTAAGTGAGGGCATGCTTGTGCGATTTTTTTACTGCAATTTCTTAAATCTTTATACACTAGTTATATACTAGTATGCTGAACTTCATACATTACCTTCCAATATTGATAGGGCTAATTTTTCATTGAACTATGGTTCAGATGCATACATGTGGGATGTTGCTCATTCCTTCATAACATATCATCATTCCATATGGTCCGACATATGTACGAATTGTAATATTTTTTCAACTACCGAAATGTAGACTTAATTAATGAGTAAAGTAACAACAAATAGGTTATTCCTTTGATATATACAGAAAATATGGCATTACAAGCTCATGAATAGTACTCAAATGAACATTTACAACTTTCTAAAATTTTTCAGAATAATTTGAAAGAACTCACTGATGACATACTTCGCTCTGAAATACTTATAGGTTTGCCATATATCATTAAATTGAAAGTTTAAACCAAATTATGTTTAGAAGAAATATGAGTAAAGCTTAAGAAGAGAATTTATTTTTAAGTAATTTCATCTGTTCTTTGAATCTGCCTAGAGAATTCATCTTAACTCTTGACTCCACCCTCTGTGCTTACGTGAATTGGAAACATAATAACTGATAATCAATTAATAGTCCGAAGAAAAAATATTAAGAACAAACTTTGAGTAGCTTATTGTTATGAAACAAAGTGTTGCAGCAATTCACTATAAGGTAGTGCACTGTTGCACTACCGAGTGGTATCAGTGAATCGATTCACTACTTGGTGGTGCATCAATTCACTACTCCAATTGACCTTTTTTACCACAGTTCAAGAGTAGGAGAAGAAAGCATTTTGAGAAATTGATTGTTGGACAAAGTAATTGGAGTGCTTCACATTTATGCGTTTGCTAAAATTGAATTTTAAATCATCTAATCATTTGATTCAGACTGGCCAACTGATGTTCCTCAGCCCGGATACTACTATCTACCTATATATATATATATATATATGGAAAAATCTAAATATATATATATATATATGTATATATCTATAGTACAGTGATATAAGGCATGTTGGGGGTTGGGTGGGGTTCTTTTCAGAACTAAGAACATTTAACTATTTGTCCTTGACTAGCTTGTGTCTCTTATATTCCAGGACCCAAACAATAAGAATCTTGTCAATTGTGATGAAAACTTGAAGCGCATTTTGTTGGGAAAGTCTCAGGTCGAACTTGTTGAGCTTCCTATGCTTATCAAGCTCCATTTTCCAAAGAAGCCAGAATGACCGTCGCAAGTCCATTAATTAGCTTTTGGATATCTATGGTGTGCATGCTTAGCTGGGCTTCATAAGCAAAACATGCTGAGTTTTTTGGAGGCCAATATGCCTTTTCCTAAGAGAGCTTAACTAATGAGCATCCTGCATACGTGGGAGGCACCTACTTCAGATTGTGCTTATTTACTTTTTTCCTTTTCTATACATTAAGTGCCAGTGTAACTGTTTTCTCCGGCTGGTAGAAGTTTTTGCCGTTATGTTTGGTGCTCAAAATTTTCCATTTTACTTTGAGAATTTGAGTGCCTTTCTGATTGCACTCAAAGTACTCAGTCATCAGTCTCCCACATTAGTGACCCACTTGGTGGTCAGGGTACACTGTTTTGGTCGGTTTATGGTGAATGAATCTTTGACACCCGTCCTTTGAATTTTATTTTATTATTATTATTATTGGTTATCGTGATCTTTGCTACAAAGCATAGACATCGGTAATAATTTCTTCGCATAGTCATCCCAAATTGTAGTAGAATTTTTAATGCTTTGTGTGTATGTTGCTTCACAATGGTAATTCTTTCTTATGATTTTGATGAATTGCTTTGCCAAGCATGAAAGAGCATTCAAAGAATTCATGGATAAATAAAAAATAGAGCTGATGCAAACTGGTAATGGAAGTCTTTATCGATTGTTATTTAAAGACAGAGAGGGTAGTTTGGGCAGTGTAATTTGCCAGAATGGCGTTAGTTTTCTGTGTAGGGTGGAATGAATCCCAGAATACATACTTATTTGCATCTCTGCATGTAAGTAGATTGTTTCTACGACACAGATAACTCATCTCTTAATATCCTGTCCCGCAACATGCTCTTGCTGCGTTTTCGAACCCTGCGATTGATCCTCAAATTAACTTCGATCTGTCGAATTAAGAAGGGTAAATAGCAGCTAAGGTCCCTAACGTTTGCAACTCTCCACACTCAGAACCCTGACTTTTGATTTCTATTTCTAGCAGTGGAGTGGAGGTTGTGAACTTATACATCATTTTACGTTTGAGTTTACTGTCAGGTCCCTAACCTTTGGTTTCTAGCAGTTAAGGTCCTAAACGTATACACCTTTTTAATTTTGAAGTCCCTAACCTTTACACCTTTTTTCCACTTGAGTCCCTAATGTTTGATTGGATGTCCAGAAACCTTTTAAAAGTTTGCAAGGAGGGACATTTTAATGGAAACAATTCAACTTTCATTTATTAGGTGAGATTAATGAAAAATTTCCATGTAGCCTTATCTAATATGCAAATCAATCTTGAATTGATGAGATTACTCTTCATACAATAGTCATGTAGGGTGATTAATCGGTTTTATTAAATTGGCCTAACTTGCTAGTTTTAAAAGGTTTTGGACATTTGCTACTAGTAATTAAAGGCTAAGGACCCAAGGTGTGAAAATGTTAAAAAGCTAGGTACCTATACTGTTGAATATCAAAAGTTAGGGACCTAGATGTAAAAAAAAGTGTACAGGTCTAGGACCTTCACTAATAGGACTCAAAGGTTAGGGACTCAACCGAAAAAAGGCGTAAAGGTTAGGGATCCCAACTGCTATTCATCCCTATTAGAAGAACAGGATCTATTTAGAGATTTTGAAGACTTACCAAATGATCCCGGGTGCTGAATCATCTTGTAGAGAATATTGTAGGGGTTAGAAAACACGATATGGATCCTGGAAAGCTCCTTGTTAAGTGCAGAAACTAATGCCTGAAGCTTCTTGTTGAAATCTAGAGCTACATTACTGTACCTCTTTGTGTTGGGAATTAATGTAAATTCCCCGATTACGCCCGCAAGACCGTTGTTTAAGGAATTTAATTGAGACAAGAAAAATAAAAGACGAAGACGAATTTAACGGACTGTCAAAGCTTTACACTATATGATTAAAGTCGCTACAACCATACAGAATTTTCACTCGCCAAAACCCATTCCCCAAGTATTACAAGAAAAATATACCAAGCTTTACCTCATCTACCAATTTCTACCCTTTGCCTAACCAGCGAAGAATTAAAGAAATCCCAAGACGCTAAACTACTATTTTTCTTTACAAGACTCTCTGACCCGACCCAAGTAGCACCGAGAAAATCACTACGAGTTTTACCACACCTAATTTTCTACCCTTCGAACAAACCACGAAGAGTTACAAGAAAACTCTCAAAGTGCTAGACTCACCAATTTTTCCCTCAACTCACTTGTACCACTTGTGTATAAAAGAAGAAGAAAATATCTTTATTTATAGGCTTCGTTTCCTTGGAAGACAAGACAATTCTTCTATGATTTGGATTCCTTTTCCTCCTAGGATTCTTCTACTTTCCCTTTCCTTTTCCTTTTCAACTTTGGATTATTTTTTACAACAAGTTAACAGAATAGTGACAAAAAGAACTTATCGTACGAATTTATGAAAGATTGGGGACCCAGGAGGTCGAAAAAAAATGTTGGAGATTCAGCCAATTCTTAGCTTAAAGGTAAGGGACGATTTGCGAAATTAACACTTCCAATAATTTCCGAAGTTCTTCGAGTTCCTTGTTTTGGATTTCAATAGTACGTACTTGTTAAATCTAATTTGATGCTTGTAAATCCGTTAAAATTATTTGCATTTGAGATCTTTATTAAGCACCTCCATCAAGGAGAACACACACATATTGCTTTTAGGACTGCTTTTTATGCAATACAAGTCTTGGTTTCATTCATTATTCAAGTCGAGGAGTTTGTAGTACGTGGTGTTCGTGATTCATTGTTTTCTCATTTTGCCATATCAACCTCAACCTCTTATTTCCAACAAAAGATACTTGTTCTTTGAAGTATATAATTAAGAAACATGTTAAGAAATATAAATTTATCACATTGAAGAATTATAGAATAAATAACCAGAGTGTTTAGATTACAGTCTAACAAATTAGTTCATGATCTTTTTAGTTTTACCACCAAGTCTGAATACTTGGTCAGGGATGAAGCATTGGCTTGTCTCGAGGTGGACATAGTCTGGTGCATGCAGCTTCTCACTAATTTTCAGAGCAAAACCATTTATAATTTGATGTGGAGAAAGTCAAGCTAAAACAAAACAATTTCATTTTAATTTTTCGAATCAATCCAAAAGTACTTTCCTTTTTTTTTTTTTTTTTCGATTTGTGGTTTTTTTACCACATTTACTTATTACATATATAGTAAAATTAATTAGCTAGCTATATTTTCTTAGCTAACACCAATTTATTATTACGTCCATTCAAGTGCCAAATTTTATTTTATAAAAAAATCCACCCATCATTCTGCCATATGTGAATCGTATTTGGTAATTGATATCTACTTTTGAAGTCTTCTCTTGTTGACGAAGGGATAATATATCTATACTACCATTGCTACTAGAAAAAAACGCTAGTACATATGGTAAAATTCTGATAGGCGCCAACCGATGGTGGACAAAAATCCGTCGGACATTTCTGGCAGAAACAAAACCCTTCAAAATTCCCGATGGCTAGGGGGACTGTTGGGAACTACCGATGACAAGGCAATGCCGTCGGCGTTTACTGACGGTACTCTGTAGTTCTCGACGGTGCCCCTAATTCCTGACGGCAAACCATGGGCGTCGGTAATTCGACGACAACCAACGGCCGTCGCTAATTATTGACAACACTCAACAACCATTGGTAATTACCGAAGGAATCATTTGACCGTCGGAAATTACGGACGGCTTTTACACGCCGTCGGCTATTTCCGACCAGTTTTCCATGTCGTCGGCAATCTCTGACCAGTTTTTAGGCCGCCAGAAATCTTTAACATTTTTTCAGCAAAAAATGTAATAATTTCAAAGAATGATATGCATTTTATAAGCCATATGATGAATATGTGCATGTTTTAATTTTACGAAATTTAACATTAATACATAAATTTACATATATCAAAATTTACTCATAAAAACATGTAATTCAAATTTTTCTACTCTAAAAAGATTAAGTAGTGAAATAAGTTTTTAATGATACAAAAAAAAAAAATTAGGTGGTTACTCAAACAATATATATATATACACACACACATACTAGCGAAAGTACACAAGATGCGCGTCTTGCGTTTTAATTGAGTACTTATTAGTGTAGATCTGAAAAAAGAAAGATTATCATAAGGTGAAATGCCGTGAAAATTTGAAATGAATTTTAATGATATGGTCATAATTGAGTAGTTTTGAATTTAGTAGTGAGATTACAATGCAAAGACTCAACCTAACAAAAATAGAGCTAAATCAACATTGGATACAAGATTATGGTTCCTCAACTACAGGAACATCCAAGATGTTATTTTGTAAAGGCAACATTACAAATTTCAGGGAAGATATGATCCCATAGAAGCTAAGTTAATGAACTGGGAACCAAAAATCTAGATACATGTAGAGTTTACAGGTGTCACTCCTAATATTATCAGAGTCAAAAAGACAAGTATTTTCTCTAACAATAAAAGAAAAAAATCATAAAAATAGCTAAAAATGAAACCTTCAGATTGACCCTTACCTTAGGGTACACAGAGTGCCAAACATAGAAAAGGGGCACAATGAGTACAAAAGCACAATTCTTTGCTTAACAATTCCACTATACTTGAGGAGATTGCTAAAGAAAAGGGGATTGGACAGCGTCAAATCCCGATTTTGGCCCCAAAACTATCAAGAGCAAATAAAGAATCAGTTCCAATACATGGAAATAAATATAAATTTTAAATAATCATAATTCTATCATTATAATAGAATCAAGAGATCACTACGAAATCAAAGATAAGAAAAGAACGGTCATAACATGATTAGCCAATAGAAACATACCTATATGAAACAAATTACAACTTGAGTCTTTTATATTGACGCCAAACAATGATATATAATATATGTTGGGGAAAAAAATCCAAAATCCAACTATCACGATAGCTCATTAAACAACTTTGGTTGTATATGACCAATACTATCAACTACCAAGTTCATTAATCAGTTATAGCCAAATAAAGTACCTCATAAGGAAATCATTACGACAAAAACTTCCTAATCATTATAAGCTAAATATCATCTTAGTAGTTGTTTTCTTGTAAACTATGTGCACATCGATGTAGCCACTGATTATGAAACATCATCTTTCCAACCGCATAGCCCCCAACCTTTCTCTCTATTTATTAGATAATATTCATTGATTTTCTTATTGAACCTCAAAATTTGATAGAAATATGCCATAGTAAATGAACCTCAAGGGCTGTGCAAAATACTAAAACAAAATAAAGCAGAGAAGCATCGATCATAAAACTCGCAACTTTAACAAAGAAGTATAATCAAACGGTAGTAATCTAATCTACTAATGCAATCGAAAAAGATAGTGATGAACTGAAATCTCCTCAACTCGATCAACACCGAATCAAACAATCAAATTCAATGAAAAAATATTCCAATTCCAAATCCGAGGATCTCAAAGCATATGTAAGTCACATATCATTTTGCTTCACGTAGTAATAAAGTGAAAATATGTTTGTCGAAATACCACATCAAGGACAAAAAATATTAGCTTACTAAGCATTAAATATTGCATGAAGATAAAGTACTTGCAATTGCACGGTATGTACCCAAAAATTTGATGGAATGAAAATGATAAATAAAGAATAGAATATCAGCACTAAATTCAAAACTTCATCATCTATAGATTTGTTGTGATGAACTGAAATCTCGATGAACTGAAATCTACTCAACTCGATCAACACCGAATCAGACAATCAAATTCAATGGAAAAATATTCCAATTCCAAATCCGAGCATCTCAAAGCACTACTATGTAAGTCACATATTATTTTGCTTTACGTAGTAATAAAGAGAAAATATGTTTGTCGAAATACGAAGTCAAGGAAAAAAAATATAAGCTTACTAAACAGTAAATATTGCATGAAGATAAAGCACTTGCAATTGCACGGTATGTTGGGAATTTAATCAATTTCTCTAAACCCGTGTGATTAAAATAGACAATTAATATGTCAAATACTAATATAAGTGTGGAAAAGTAAATAACACCAATAATTATTTTATGTCGTAGAACCCTCCAGTGAGAATGAAAAATCGATGGGGCAAACCGATAACTCCGCTATCACCAAATAATAATAGGAATACAATGATTATCTTCTCAAGATTCATGCCCTAAATCAAGAGGTAACTACACACTACCACAACCACGTACACCATCAAGAATAATATTCTTGGCACCACAAATAACTCATCTAACAATAGATGAAACCCAAATAAATCAACTACAAAAGATGAAGAGAAAATATTCCCTTACCCGTTTTAAGAATTAACTTAGAGAAAGTCACCACTTGAAGAAGACAAATACCAAATCGAATGTCGAAATTACGTCCCAAGCGATAAACAAAAAGGCTGAATTTTCTTTCCTAATTCTCTTGACCCTACTTCTCGGTTTTTGTGTGAATATGTGTTTTATGCTCTATGGTTTCATGTCATTCTTTCTGCAGCCACAAGACCTCAATATATATTGTATAAACCAAATCTTATTGGGCCTAGGAAACGCTCACTAATTCAATTCCAAAAAACAGCTGCCAATATAATCAGTTTGCATAGTAATTACTTTGACCTATAAATTGCTAAATAGGTCCTCCAAATATTGAGCCGACTTCATGGGCCGGATTATTAAGCCCATCAATCTCTCCCTCCAGTCCATGAGGGAGGTATCCCAAACTTCAAGTGTTCACTTGGAATGCATACCGACTTGACTGGTACAAAATTTAAGCTTCTACTTAGTAACCACCTTTGTCAACATATCAGTAATGTTCTTATCAGTGTGTATCTTTTCCAACTGTAGAAGCTTTTCATTAACTGCTTCATGAATCCAATGATACCTGACATCAATGTGTTTGGTGCGAAAATGATATGTAGAGTTCTTACTCAACTCAAGAGCACTTTGACTATCACAATAAATGACATACTCACTTTGCTTCAACCTGAGCTCCTCAAGAAACTTTTTCAACCATATCACATCTTTTCCTGCTTCAGTGGTAGCAACATACTCAACTTCTATTGTAGATAGAGCTATACATTTTTTCAATTTAGACTGCCAAGAGACAGCCCCCTCCTCCAGGCAAAAGTAAACAAGTACCCAGATGTAGATTTTCTGTTGTCAAGATCAACTATCATATCTACTTCTATATACTCTATCAAAGTTGGCTGAGCTCCTTCAAGATCCAAACGTAAATTAGAAGTTCCTCTGAGATACCGCATAATCCATTTTATTGCTTCCCAATGCTCCTTGCCTGAATTAGATAGAAATCTGCTTACTACACCAACTTAGTGGGCAATACCAGGGCGAGTACAAATCATACCATATATCAAACTATCAACAGCTGAGGAATAACGAGTAGCCTACATTTTCTTCTTCTCCTCATTAATCGAAGGACTAGATTTTTTGGTTAGTTTGAAATGAGCTCCAACAAGTGAGCTAACTGGCTTAGTCCTTTTCATGCCAAACTTTTCAAGTACTCGCTCAATATAACGTGCCTGTGGTAACCACAATTTCTTCAATTTTCTGTATCTAACAATCTCCATACCCAAAATCTATTTAGCTAACCCCAAATCTTTCATATCAAAAGATATGTACAAAGAGGATTTCTGTATCAGTCCTACATCCTGGCCAACTATAAGCATGTCATCAACATAAAGCAGGAGAATAGTGAATTTATCACTTGGAAAAGATCTTATATAAACACAAGAATCTGCAGTGGTTCTTGTGTATCCCTGACTTGTCATAAAAGTATTAAACTTTTTATACCACTATCCTGGTGCTTGCTTTAGGCCATACAAACTCTTCTTTAATTTGCATACAAGGTGTTCTTTTCCCTTATGTTCAAATCCTTCTTGTTGTACTGTATATATCTCTTCCTCCAAATCACCCATGAAGAAAAGTAGTCTTCACATCAAGTTGTTCAATTTCCAAGTCCAAACTGGCTGCTAAACCCAAAACAACTCTAATGGATGTTATTTTTACCATAGGAGAGAAAATCTCATCAAAATCAACACCATGCTTCTGTCCAAAGCCTTTCACCGCCAAATGAGCTTAATACTACCATTGCTGTCCCTTTTCATTTTGTACACCCATTTATTCCTCAAAGCCTTCCCACCCTTAGGAAGATTTACTAACTCATAGGTGTCATTCTTCTTTAAAGAAGCCATCTCATCATTTTTATGACCTTGAGCCTCCAAATAACTTTCTAGTTCTTCATCCTCAGTGAACAAAATATAATCAGACTTATGATACTTGGTAGATGGTATACACCCTTTTGCAGATCTTCTTGATTCTCCTATTTCTTCTTCAACGGGGCTCCACCTGATCAGTAATCTGCTCCTCCTGATCACTAGTCTGATCAACTAGAATATCATCACCAATTGTGTCATTATCAGTAGGAGTTGCATGATTACTAATGTTAGGCTAAGATGCTAAATAATTACTGGGCATGAGACCAGGGACAACTGTGGTTATCTCCTTAGGCTGCTCGACTTTATCAAAATCCTCAATCGTCTGATCTTCATAAAATACTGCATCACTGCTTCTCACTAGCTGCCTTTTCCTTGGATCCAAAAACTTGTATCCACACTGTTCATCACCATATCCAAGAAAAATACAAGGAGTAGCCTGTTATCAAAGTTTTGATCTTTGTTCTTTAGGTACGTATATAAAGGCTTTACACCCAAACACCTTCAAATAAGAGTAGAAAACATCTCTGCCAGTCCAAACTCTTTCTGGAATATCAGAATCCAATGAAACTGATGGAGATCTGTTAATCAGATAACAAGTAATCAAAACTGCTTTACCCTAAAATGTCTTAGTAAGCTTGGTTGTCTTTAACATGCATATGACTCTGTCAAGAATGGTACGGTTCATTCTTTCTGCCACACCATTATGCTGAGGAGTCCTTGCTTCTGTAAATTCATGTCGAATCCTAAATTTTGAGCAATACTTCTTGAACCCGTGTGAAGTGTATTCCCCACTATTATCTGTTCTGAGGCCTTTCAAACGCTTCCCAGTTTCTCCTTCTACCATGGTATGAAATTATTTAAAACACTGGCGTACCTAATCTTTAGATTTTAGAAGATAGACCCACAATTTCCTAGAAGCATCATCAACAAATATAACAAAATATTTGTTTCCACCCAAAGATACTACATTACCAGAAGAGCACACATCATAATGCACAAGATCTAAAATATTCTCTTTTCTTTTAAACTTGCCAAAAAAGAAAACTCTAGTTTTCTTACCGAATAATCAATGATCACATCGGTCTAGGGACGCACAATTGGCTAAGGAAATAACTATCTTCTTAGTCAGAACATGCAAACCATTTTCACTCATATGCCTAAGCCTCCTGTGCCATAAATTAGGAGAATGATATTCAATTGCATGTATCCCAGTCTTATAAGCCTTTGCATATATTTTATATTGCGTGCAACAAGCTTTCCGCTGGCAACAACCATAATCCCTTTGATAACCTCCACTTCTAATTACCAAAAGTACTGAAATACCCTATTCGGCCAATAGTATTTATTGCAGGCAGATTGAATCGCATGTCAGGAATATGCTTTACATCCTTCAGACTTAGGATTATCCCATATTTCTCTCCAAGTTAATGTTACTGATCTCCATTATTTCGGAATGTAAAGAGTTAGCCATATTCAATTGGCCAAAATCACCCGTTCTATACGTAGCAAACAACTCAATGTTTTTGCAAACATGGTATGAGACACCACTATCAACATGCCACTCAGTAAAAGGATCTCCAACATGTAGGCATTGACCCACTCCGCAAGAAAGTATATCACTAGTCACCACACATATAGTATTTTCATCATCTTTCTTCTGATTGTTATCCTCATTCTGCTCTCTCAACCAGATCCTGCAATCTCTTTTATAATGACCCTCCTTGCCGCAGTGATAACAAGTATTCTTTTTAACTTTTGACTTTGACCTACCTCTAGACTTGCCCTTTGTTCTTACTCCTACCTATGTGATCACAAGAGCCAATATATTATCTGAACTCACATGTAAACCTGAAGATTTCCTTCTGACTTTCTCATTCTACATATTGTTCTTCATAGAATCTATAGATAACACACCATCTGAAGCTGAGTAACTAATAGTCACAATAAAAGTCTCTCAACTGTCTGGCAAAGAACTTAAAAGCAGTAATACTTTCAATTCATCCTCAAGAGTCATTTCCTCACCAGCTGATTCACAACATTCTGAAAATTATTCAAGTGCTTTGTCACGCTCATACCGTTCTTATATTTTATATGGACCAAGTCACTGATCATAAAGGACTTTCTGGCTGTAGTTTTATTCTCAAACATGGACTCCAATTTAGTCCACATGCAGTTTATTTGCATCTGTCTTCTGTGCCACATGATGAAAAACTCTATTATCCACCCACCACCTTATCGTCCCAATAGTTTTCTTGCGTAGTTTCTACCAATTTTTATCTTCCATATCTTCAGGTTTGGAATCGTCACCATCAATAGGATTATGCAAATCCTTACAATAAAGGATATACTCTATCCTAGGTTTCCATGTCACCCAATTATGATTAGTAAGCCTAATCATAGCACTACCAATCGGGCCATTTATTTTAATCTACACAATTCAGCCCGCGCTCTGATACCACTGTTGGGAATTTAATCAATTTCCCTAAATCTGTGTGATTAAAATAGGCAATCGATATGCCAAATACTAATATTAGTGTGGAAAAGTAAATAACACAAATAATTATTTTACGTCGTAAAACCCTATAATGAGAAAGGAAAAATGATGGGGCAAACCAATAGCTCTACTATCAGTAAATAATAATGGGAATACAATGATTATCTTCTTAAGATTCTTGCCCTAAATCAAGAGACAACTACACACTACCACAACCGCGCAACACTGTCAATAATAATATTCTTGGCATCACAAATAACTCATCTAGCAATAGATGGACCCAAATAAATCAACTACAAGAGATGAAAGGAAAATATCAGTTAACCCGTTCCAAGAATTAACTTGGAGAAAACCACAACTTGAAGAAGACAAATACCAAATCGAATGTCGAAATTACGTCCCAAGCAATAAACAAAAAAGGCCAAATTTTCTTTCCCAATTCTTTCGATCCTGCTTCTCGGTTTTTGCGTGAATGTGTTTTGTGCTCTATAGTTTCGTGTCATTCTTTCTGCAGCCAGAAGACCTCAATATATATTGCATAAACCAAATGCTATTGGGCCTAAGAAGCCGTGTTTACCAAGAATCCTCACCTTGGTCACTAATTCAATTCCAAAAAACGACTGCCAATATAATTAGTTTGCCTACTAATTACTTTGACCTATAAATTACTAAATAGGTCGTCTAAATATTGAGCCGACTTCATGAGCTGGATTATCTAAGCCCATCACGTTATGTATCCAAAAAATTGATGGAATGAAAATGATAAATAAAGAATGGAACATCAGCACTATATTCAAAACTTCATCATCTATAGATTTGTTGTGTAATGTAAATATGAACCAATCAACGTTGCAACGAAAACGAACAACAAACAGATACTCTTTATGGTACTATTCCAATTGAGATCAAACTAGCTAAACAAGCTCTTCCTCTTTTCCTTTTCCCCCTAGAAAAGTAATCAGCAAGCAAAGATTCTTAAAAACTAGGAAGGTTCCCTCTTGATCTGCTGTTAAAATCCTTCTCCAACAGTCAAATTTCATAACAACAAATAAATAAAAACTAGAAATATAAATAACCGATTTGTATATGATCACATGTACACATGATTCCCGACTTAAAATATTAAAGTAAAAATTTCAACTTGATAATACAGTACCTTTAAGCCCGATGAGAAAAGGTAAATATGAAGTGTAAAAGAATCACAATTGTGCCCCTATAGTAAACAAGACTACAAGTAATGTCATATCAAGCCATTGCGAAACATATGAGCTCATAAATTAAAAATTGAACATATATTATTCCTTGATGAAAAACTCTTTGATCCATGACATTTCACATCGTATTTTCAGCTAATTAACAACTAATAAGATTCACAATTTCCCTTCCAAATCAATTCAACATTAAATGCGCACAAGCAAGAAAACCAGAAACAATAACAAATTACCATAGGATTTAAACTTGCAAACGCAATCTAAATCTAAAGATTGGGTCTTCTCCCCACGAGAACAACATATTTTCAGAAATAAATAAACTTTATGAAATTTAACCAGTTATCTATTCCCCTTCAAATTCCAATCCACCAATCACAATCCCCTAAGTCAAGAATTTTTTACTACATCAAAATATAAAAGAAACAATTTGATGGTAATTTCAATGATTATCAAGAAGACCATCCGTTATCACTCCTCAGCGAAAATTAAAGAGAAGTTCCTTCGAATCTCTTTAATTTCCCCAATCAAGGAACAAAGCGAAACCCCACAGATTAATCATACCCCTCTAAATGATTGAGCTAGAAAACCTATAGTTCAAATAGTTACCTACTGGAGAGAGTTATACACAGAAGGCATGAATTATGGCCACTATTTCACCACCTGCCGCCATTGACTGAACGTTCATGGAATCTTGAATAGATCGGTTGTTAGAAAAAAAAAAAAGAACAGAAGAAATAATGAACAGCTTCAAGACAATATCTGCCTGTTATATTTTTTTGAATCAATCTCTACCAGTTATTACATCTAAGGTTAAAATGGTATTAGGGGTAAAATAGGAAATTTGCTGAGAAAAAACAGGGGTAATTTCGTAAAGACACTGTTACGAGGAACAGTGGCAAGGGAGAATATATTTGTATTTGTATGAATATATGTAGGATATATATATATATATATGTATGTATGTATAATGCATAAAATAAAAACTTTAGTCATCCCTACAAATACTTGGTTCTCCAATATTTGTAAAATTAGGTCTAAAATTTATTTTTTTTCACTTATTAGTTTTTCAAGATAATATATGTTTTTTTGAAAACAAAATAAAAAATATTTGATATAAGTCACTCTTTATGTGAAAAAATCACATGTATGAAATTTTAAGTATCTTAACCACTTTTATACAACATTTAAATTACTGATAAAATGATAACTTTTGAAACTACAACTGGTAAATGACTATAAATTTTAAAGTGATAGAATATAAATTAACGTAGAGTACAAAATAAATAATTTTTAATGCATTATGTATTACTTATTTTTTAAATTGCAAAAATTATATGAATGTATGTTAAATATATTATAGATGCATATAATTGATAAGAAATGACAATAGCTTAGTGGTTAGAACTTTACTCCCCAACCATCAGCTAAGGGGTTTGAATCCTTCGATTGCAAAATTCTCAAACAATTTACACAAGCGGGTCAGATCATGGAAGTTAGTTGCTGGGTACGTGCTGGGTTTTTAACAAGTGGCTAGTCATGCTATAATGGGTTCTAGTGCATGCGGGCTGAAATTTCAGGTCGGATACCAGGTTTGGCAGGATGGCTTTGAGTTCGAATCCTCCCATTACAAAATTCTTGAACAATTTACACAATCAGGTCAGATCATGGAGGCGGGTAGCAAATGGGCTGGTCACGCTATAGTGGGTTCTAGTGCAAGCGGGCTGAAATTTCAAGTGGGGTACTAGGTTTGGTAGGATGGCTTTGAATGTAGTCCATTGGTAATTTTCGACTGATAGCCTTCCAATCGGAAAATACCAACGGCACCAATGTCTACCAATTGTCGTTAGAACTTACCGACAAAGCATAGCTGTCGATGATTTTTGACGGACACAGATCGTCCGTTGGAAATCACCAATTATCGACGATTTTTCCAACCATTTTTTCTTGTCAGCAACTATTGTTTTCCAACTGAATTTGACCATTACCGACATATTTTGACCTTCGGTACAAACATGTTTTTTAGTAGTGGATTTTTACTAATTAAACTACAATATAAATACACCACGTTTAACATACATATTCCATATTGATTTCAATTCTACTTCAACAATAGACATCATCTCCAATTTGGAAACGGAATGCAAAAATAACATTTAATTCCATGACAGTCCCTAACAATCCCCCGCTGCAGCATTATAATTAATCAATTATTATATATAGTAGTGATTTATCCCTACCATTTCTTGACACTTGATAATTGAAATTGGATGTTGGGGTTCACTTTATCTAATTTTAAGTGAAGCATTAGCATTATTTTGAAACATTTGGTTTTCCGGTTATCTTAATTGGTAGAGTAGTTGTAGCCTATGTTTTGTGGTTGAAAAGCAATTGCATCATCTTGATTAATGGGAATAAAGTTGGTAGGATTATTGTTGAATTTTGTCTTCCGAAATGCAGAAGGTGACACGCCCCATCCCAAATGCCTTTAACTTACTTGAAGTGTGACGTGCACAGATGATAAATTCCAACTAAAAGTTAGAATTTACCATCAAGGCTCATAAACATCCTGCTTATTCAAGAAAAATTTTAGATCGGAAGAGCACACGTAACTCATCAACAAAACCAACCTGCACCAATATCCCATACCAATCCCATACTCCTCATGCATTTCAAGCATCGATTCATATATGAAGAGATGTACCAAGCCAAGCATAATTCACCCGAAAACACCCAATATATACTAATAAATTGACCATACAAAAGCCTATAATTTATAATAACAACAAACCCACAAAAATCTCTATGTAGTGGCTCGATTGCTTGAAGCAGTAGGCTCGACGTCAATGCGTTGCCCAACTCCAATTGCTACCTAAAACGAAAATCATTTAAGAAAACAAATGAGCTAACTAGCCCAGTGAGTGGAGTTTTATAAATAAACGTGCTTTGAAGGTCGAAAATACATCTTTTACAAGATCGGAAGAGCATGGACAATCCACTTATCTTTTTCATCATTTGAAACATCATTCCATCTAATATCAACATTGATAAATCATTGCATACTAGAAAACATCATAAATATCATAAAATTCATTAGAGAACATCGTGAACATCATTTCATTTCATAATCATCATAAAATTCACTAGAAAATATCGTGAACATCATTCATTTAATAAGCGTCATGAAATTAACTAGAAACATCATAAAAAATCATTCCATTTCAAGATCATTATAAAATTTTTCCCAAAGAGCATCGGAACATCACATGATATGATATTAAGTTATACGCGCGTAGACGTCAACTTGGGCCATAGGTATCTTATGACCCCTCCGCCCTATGCGGCACAATTAAACAGCTTGAGCCATAACTAGCACATAGGCCCCTTCGTCTGGGCGGCGTTCATTTGGTCAGCTTGAGCCATAAGCCCTTCACCCATATGCGGCATATCATGACATTGGATACAAATTGGGGGTTTTCATACATCATAAATCATGTCTCAACTCAAACATTTCTTTAAAAATCATGAAACATCATTTCATACAAACATTCACATGAGCTTTTTTAAGAAATATCAACTTTCGTGAAATTTCATGGAAATACATTCATCATGAAACATTACAAATTTCTATGAAATCAAAGCATAATATACGTTTTCATTTAGAAAGAAAAGAAGAGAAGAATCTCCACTCATCCACTAAGTAGCAATGTAGCTTCTCTTGTATCTCATTCCTTTTTAATCCTTATCATTTCCTACAATATTATATGGAAATTCTACTTAACATCTATCCCCTTTGAGTTTTGAGTAATCATTTTATCATTATATGCTAAATTAGAAAGCTCAATGATTATTCAAGATTATACTTTCATAATCACTCACTAGTTCTTTATTTTTCTCCTTAACTAAACCCTTCCGTTAAACATGAGCACTACTTAGTGAATTTAAGACTCAATTCAACTCCTCAACAAAGATTTAGTTCTCATGTTTGGGCAGTGCTCATTCAAAATCATTTTAAAATCAAGAATGGTGTCGTATGCTTATGAAATTCTCCTAGAACATAGGGAACACACATAAGTTCATCATGTGTGAAAGTGAGCTCAAGAAAAAAATGTTAGCAATATCAAAATATTTCATAACTTCGTGAAAATCTGTCCTCGGGTACATACTGCCCCTTCTCACAAAACATGTCATAAAAATCCTACCGACCTCCAAATGACGTCATTAAACTTTTGAATGATAGAAGACTCATAGAAGATCATTTTACAACTTGTATCTTGCTAAAATTCCACTTATACTATAAGTTATGGTCTCATAAAGTGAGAATGGCAGAAACTTCATGTACAAAAATTTCAATTTTCATGTCTAAGTATAATTTACACTATTTAAACCAATAAAACTACATCATAATCAACTACTCAATTCCATAAAAATCTCCTAAATAAATCTCAACTTTAAACCCAAAAATCTCATATCATGTATATGCTTCAAGAAATTTAAATACATGAAACCTATATCCACAAACTCATCATTTCTCTCCTTTAAGTTTCATTCCATGAAATCATACGCCAAAACCCACAATTTCTCAATTTTTAAGGTTTATGAAAAATCAATCCCACAATATATAATAGGAGCTAAAGATTAAAACCATCATTATTTCAACATAAACATCAATTATGTAGTCCCAAATCATAAGAATAAACTATAAATTTAACACCTAATAAAAATACATAAACCCTAAAAATAATTCTTTAACTTACCTTTATGAAATTGCACAAGAAAATCGAAACACAAATGACAAACCATGCTATTAAGGTGAAATTTCCTCACGTTCTTCTCTTTTTCTTCTTTTTTCTTTTTCTTTCATTTTTCTTTCTCTTTTTGGCCGAGAGCTCTGCGTCTGCTCCTTTGTCCCTCTCCCATTCTTTTCTTTTGATTCCAATTCAAAGACAAAATATGTATGTGTATATATATGGGGAAATTGTAAAAAAAGTCCCTCAACTAATTGCTTTGCTATAAGTTGGTCCTTGATAATTATATTTACCCATAAGTCCTTTAATATTTAATTATTTCTCTTAAACCCTTTGATGACTTTTGACCCAAATAATTTACTCTTGACTATGACTTAACTATTTCACCTTTGATTTTTGGTCCGTAATATTTGGGATGTCACAGGAGGAGCTTGCGGAGAGACAAAGCAATGGTTAAGGTTATTGTCTCCAGGTATAGAGCTAGTGCAATTTTGTTTGTAGAAGAACAGAGCTGATTCTGACCATTTTTGGCATTAGATTGTTTAGAAAGGGGAAAACTATTAAAAAACCATTAATTAGTTTGCTTTTCATCCATGTAAAGTATTTTCGTTTTGTTAAGCATATAGGTTGTTACGCGATTTTATGAGATATATATGTCTCTATGTGTGTGTGTGTGTGTGTGTACACGCACATATACGCACACACATACATACATACATATATATATATATATATCTCTTCATGTGTTGTTCTTGAAAGGCCAGGCAAGTATGTTGCAATTTCTAAAGTGACTAACTGTTTTGGATTGAAAACATTGATTTGTGATAAGTTAGGCAAACTAACGATTTGTATTATTTTGCTTGTTAAAATGCTATTTTATTTCGTTTCAATAATGATCTGTTTTCTATTATTATTATTCCTTTAATCAGCCGTTGCTTCCCGTGCATCGTACAACTGATACACTAGTTAGAATGAAACTACAAGGCGAAGATTACCCTTTCTCCCGAGCTGTCGTGGTGTGCCATAGCTCCATCTTCATGAATCTCCAGCGGCCATACTTTCCGGCGAAAAGGTTAGAAGTAAATGGACTCCTTTACTTGAGTAATCCATCACCCACCCACTTACCGCCACACACCCTTGCTGGAAATTGGAATCTACTATGGTTAAATAGTTAATAAGAAATTTGATTATATACTTAACATAATTAATTAGAAGTTTGGTTAGAGACTATTACTTAAAGCATCCTATTGAAATTTGGATTTCGCCTTGGATATTTCATTCATACATTTGCTCCGGTGCTTCTTGGCTTCTGTCAGTTTTTTACTTTTTTTTTTAACTAATTTAGTTGTTATTTTTTACTTGTTTTCTCTATTTCTCTTGCTCTTAATCTTGTACCATATAGCTCATAATTTTCGAATGGGGTGCATCCAGCTCAATACAGTGACTAGAATTTAAGCTTATGTAAGAAAGGGATTCCAAGGATTTGGGTAGAGATGAGTGTGGTAAAAGGGATAAGTTAAGGGAATTGTACTATGAAAACATAGGATTTTGTACACTTGAATACTTGGTAATTTCTTGATTAGTCAATGCAAAGCTGTGAGACGTATATGTAAATTTGTATTGGAATGAAAAATTGGAAAGCAAAATGTTGTGATGTATATAATAGTACCATATGTTATCTAAGTAAAGGAACATGTTTCTACACTCTTTAGTTCACTTTTAATATATATAAGCAATACATAAGTACACACATAAGAAATGTGAATGTTACTTTGAGTTCCATTGTGTGAAAAATCAAAGGCAAGCATGTAACTATAAGTTCCATTGTATAAAAAATCGAAAGCCTAGCATCTAAACTTGAGCACCATTATCTAAAAAATCCAAAGGCAAGCTAGTTAGAAATAAATAAATTTGTGGAAAATTTTGGGAGTTGCATATTCGTATCAATTAAGCAAGTAAATATGAAATTTTAAATAGTAGTAATTAATCAAAAAAATGTAATTTTAGATTTATGGCAACTATTCTAAAAATAAATTAATAAAAAATTAATTTTAGATTGACAGCGACTATTCCAAAAATAAATTAATTAAAAAAATGTAATTTTAGATTTATAGCTACTGTTGTAAAAATAAATTAATTAAATAAATGTAATTCTCCACCACACTTCAAGAGAAAAGATTAACTCGTGAATGTGGGGATAGGGAGGTGAAAAATGATTATACTAAACAAGAATTAAAGATTAACAAGAATTAAAGATTGTTATAAATATAAGGGTAGTTCTTTTCTACTATGCTTTAATTTTGAAGCTTTTGCCCATATATATGGTTGTAGGTGACGACTATGGAAGTTTGAAAAATGTCTACATGTATCTCGGAGACAGAGCCACGGCCGGATGATGGGATTGATCATGTAAATCTTATGTCGTAATTAAAGCTGGTTGGCAAGTTATATGTATATATATTTGTTTGAGAACTTGTTGGCAATTTGTGTGTTTTGTATAGGTGGGATATGTTCATTTTATAGGGGAAACTCTGGCGAAATTTCTAATATGAACCTCTTTGGTATATTGCCCAAAAATTCCGACATTAGATGATTGACAAAAGAAATCAACTCTTACAAGTTGGCCGAGTTCTAAAAAGAATAAGAAAGAGAAGAGAAATAAAAGTAAATTATTGTCTATGCTGTAAAAATAAATTATTGTATGACGTAATAAATTCTATATTTTATGACAAGAAACTACCATTTATAAGAAACTATATTACTCGAGAAACAAGTAAAGAATCGCGCGAAGTCTCTCCCACCCCCCAAAAAAAAAAATCAGTGGTTGTGTGCGGCCGCACAGTGACCGGTGAGGCCGCATGAGTTGTGTGCGGCGGCACCTTGTCTCCCCTTGGTAGACGCTGTGTGTGGGAAAATTGGTGACTTGGAAGCCATGTTGGGATGCAACATACTCATCTTGTGCCATAA
Source organism: Nyctanthes arbor-tristis (assembly GCA_963692815.1). NCBI lineage: Eukaryota > Viridiplantae > Streptophyta > Magnoliopsida > Lamiales > Oleaceae > Nyctanthes > Nyctanthes arbor-tristis. The sequence continues at coordinate 65,971 of CAVNYN010219772.1, forward strand.
TGTGCCACCCATAGGGTGTTAAGATCAAATTTGACCGCTTATATGTGATTGTACCAGTGTTAGAATTCTCAAATATTGTGAAGCTAATCAAATATGTAACAGAATGCGAGAAGCACATGGATAGTAGGTAATTGTGCTTAGGAAGACCATGTCATTTATGTTAAATACTAGGCATCAACCAATGGTGGTTAAATATATGATGATATGGAAGTGAAAAAGCAAACTGAATTGATATAAAATTAAAGCTTAGAGATTAACTTGAAATAAATATAAAAATATAGCGACTTAATTATTTCAAATGGTGACCTAATTACGAAATAAATATGAAAATATAGTGACTTAATTATCTGGAGCAAAATTAACTCACTCATTGCTATGTACTAATAAAGTGTGTATTTGTTTTTTGAGAGAAATGTACTAATAATAATGTGTTACCACTTCCATCCTACAAAGATATAGTTTATAAATTTCAAATTTTACAAATATTAAGAAAAATATAATTAATAGTGTTGAAAATATAAAATTTAATATCATTTCTCTAATGTGCCATTTCATTTATTAAATTAGATAATCACATGTGCATTGCACGGGAAGACACCAAATCAAATTATATCTAACATTAATACGAAATGTTAAGTAATGTATGATTAATCATATGGAATTGCAATGTTTTGATTATATTGCTGTTAACTAATAGTTACTGTATGTTTACTTGATATGGAATACTATTAAGTGATTTTAGTAGGAATTGCAAAAAGACTCGACAAATTCGATACCCACGGGTACCCAATCTTGTTAAAATAGGGAGTAGCTGACTAAATAGGCAATTCAGTTGAGGATGTGATAAAAAAATCGACCTGACTTAATAATGTACGGCGGGAGGGTATGATATTTTTTATTCGTACTCAGCCCATTTACCTTTTTTAGACAAAGATAAAAATAGTTACTAAAACTCTAATAGTTTGAAAAGTAAAAAGATAATAAAACTTATCAAGAAAGCTCAATAATTTTAATATTTAGAATACTATTTAATAAACAAAAAATAAAAATAGAAATATATAAATATATTTAAATTGGCTAATAAATGGGTAATATGAATTACATGTATCAACCCTTCCCTGGCCCATCTCTGATTAAAGTGGGGATGAGAAAAAAATTAATATGTACATTAACAGGTGTAGCATACCTGACCCATTGTCATTCTTATACCTCAAGAAATTAAATATTTTATTTTTCTCTGTGACTATACTGTGAATTTTTTAAACTATGAAATATTAATTAAACTATATTTATCATATGTAAAAGAAGTAACGTAATAATTAATGACTCGATTTAAAAACATATAAACAATAATTAAAAATAAATATATTAACTAAAGATTAAATAGTTTAATGCAAATTACGAAATACTTTTTAGATAAGATATGCATATTAAAAAAATTTTAAATTAAAAAATAAAAAAACATTGAATATAAATTAATCTAACAAAATATTTAAGAAGATGGTGTGTGGTGTCTCTGTGCCGTGTGTGCGCGTTGTACTCCTGTAAAAAAAACAAAATATTTAAAAATATAAGATACATCCAACAAAATATTTAATCAAAATATTTGAAGATAAGAATAGATAAATATCATAATTCCTAATTAATTGAAAAAATAGAGAAATATTAATCTATACGGTACCACAGCATCTACCTAACATGTAAAAAAATCTAAAATATCTTCACTTAAGACAGTTTTGGCGGGAAAACGTACCGCATACTAATTTTCTTTTATATATATATATAAATATTTCACTTCAAATGATATTATTTTATTGATTACAAAACATAACAAATAAATTAATATTTTAACTTTTTTTAATAGAAAACTGGATTATATTTTGGGACGAATGAAAAAAAAGGAAAATTGGATTGTTTTGTGGGAAGTAGTAATTAGGCTTGAATGTAATTTGGTTTGGTTGTTGTTTTAAGAACATAATAAACCAAACTAAAAACCGATAGTTTTTTAAGAAAATAGCCATTCAGTTATTTTGTAATATTAAGGGTAATTTTCACTCTAGGTCCTCAACCTTTCAATTTTATATCAATTTAATCATCATTCTTTTTTTAGGCCTACTAAGTCTCCAATCTTTCATTAATTATCGTATTATGTCCCTAACGTTACTTTTCATCTCTAACCTTTCAATTTTCACTACTAGTCCCTATTAAAATGACTATTATACATATGATTCTTTATTTCACTACAGGTCTCCAACCTTTTAATTTTTATAGAATTTTGTACTCATTTTTTTAGCGCATAAGAACTCTAACCTTTCATTTTTATCATATTATATCCTCATTAACACTTTTCATGTCTAACATTTTAAATTTTACTGTTAATACGATTAATTATTTAAATCAAAAATATAAAATAAGAAGTCCACACACTCCAACTCACTCTTACATAATCTAATGACAACAATCGAAAATAATGATAATAAATAAATGATCTACTACGGTCTTGATAGATATTAAATTCACGTCAAAAAAAGTTGTTGATCTAAGTATTAACTTGACGAATCAAATCCGATTTCTTGATCTACTACAAATCACATAGTGTATACGGATTGGTAGATTCATCCGAAAAAATTGATTTTTGATTTACAAAAAATAAACATAGCCATAATAATTTACTATAATTTTATTTCTTATCTCTTTTTGTGATTTTCACCATAATTTGCTCCCTATTTATTATCCGTCTCAATCTGATCTGATCCGCTAATTGTAGATCCACAAAAAATTGGAATTAGCACATTAAGGTTCGATTTCATTTTTGTAAATAGAAAATAATTTTTATTATCCACCATGATCCATTTCATCTACGTGATATATGATGAATCAAAAACTCGATCAAATTTGTTACACCGACTCTCGTATTGGAAACTTTTTTTTTACTCGAATTAGGTATCCATCAAGTTTGATGTAGATCAAATTTTTTTATAAATCACTGCGGGCTAAGATGTATAGAGTTTTTTTATATTATTCTTTATTTTTTGTTCTTATTGAAATAATTAAACGTATAATGGTAATTTTAATAGGAACTAAAATTAGTAACTGAAAGGGTGAGGATGAAAGATGTTATTAGGGAAATGATACGACAACAAATGAAAGGTTAAATGTTCTATATGCTTAAAAAATAATGGGGATAAAATTGTATAAAAATTGAAAGGTTGGAGACGTATAACAGAAAAAAAGAATTAAGGGTATAATAGTCATTTTGATAGGGGTTAATAGTGAAAATTGAAAGATTGGGGACGAAAAGTAATGTTGGGGGACATAATACGATAATTAATGAAAGGTTAGGGACTTAGTTGACCCAAAAAGAATGTGAACTAAATTGAAACAAAATTAAAAGGTTGAGGACTTAGAATGAAAATTACCCTAATATTAAAACCAAACCATTCAGTTTTGGTTTGATTTAGTTTAGTTATGGTTATATAAAAAATTGTAAAATATACTTCAATTTGGTTATTGACTAAAGATAAAAAAAGAAAAATATGTATTCTGTAGGAATAGCAACTATATTATAGTGTTTGAGTCATATGATTTTAATAAAAATCGAAATTGTTCGATAACTTTATTCTTTTAACTTCGGGGATATAAATAAAAAATTAAGTTAATAAATTCAAAATCAAATCCTTTAGTTTGACTATGGTTTGGTTATTGTGTTTGGTTTTCGTCCCAAACCCAAAAACCAAATGGGTAAATTAGTCAATACTCACTAAACTTTGGAAATGTAACTATTAAGTCATCGAACTTTCAAATGTAACCACTAACTAATTGAATTTTAGACAATGTTTACCATCCTTCATAGTTTTAACCGACGTGTGCATAAATTTAACGGTGTTAATGTAGCTAACGGCTATATTTTAAAAATTACTAGACACTTACTACACCTTATAAATGTAACTATTAACTCACTGAAATTTCATGTATAACAAAAAACTAACTAAATTCTCGAGAATGTTTACCATCTACCACTCATATGAATGCAAATTCTCTTATTTCGTTTCATCATTGTATGCTTTTATGTTACCTTTTTCCTTCTGTTATTATGCAAAAAAAAAAAAGGAAAAATGAAAACGTCAATGAATACTACGCATACAACTTCACGACGTCATAACATTGCACAAATTTGAGTACAACAACGTGACAAGTTGCTACATGGATTTACTCAAATTTGTGTTATGCTATGACTAGGAGTGTGCAACCGGTTAGCTAGTTCAGTTCCTAACCCGGTGAACCGAATCGATTCAATTTGGTTTGCCAGTTTAGGCGATTTAACTGCCTAAAAAGGTAATTTTTCCCCAAAACTAGCTGGTGCACGCGAACCGGTCAGTTTTTTTTTTCTTTAAAGGTTCATTCGGTTTATCGGTCCGGCAAAGTTGGGCCTTTTTTTTTTTGGCCCACTCCTAGTTCTGATGCTGTGAAGTTATATGTGTAGTACTCAATTGGGGTTTTTATGTATTTTTTTAAATGACAAAAAGAACAATGTAATATAAAAGCCTACAAGAATAGTGGATGGTAAACATTTTCAAAATTTTAGTGAGTTTTTGGTTACATATTTTGCTCTTCGAGAGCACAAGATATTCAACTAGAATATTATATTTTTATGATATTTCTTCAAGAAATATAATAGATAACACGTTCCATTACTCTTCCAGAACTTACCATGTCTTTTAGAATATGAGATATAATTTGTGAATCTTTCTATAAAATATCATAATAATCTTCTATATTATTAATGAATTTGAGATATATTTTCTTTTTTCAAGAAATCAAAATAATAATAGAAACAAAATTATACTTATTCAAGATATACAATAAAATGTAATGTAATAATGTTCAAGATCATTACTAGAATTCTAAAAGCAGTACTTCTTAAGAAAATACAGTCAATAATATTTTATTTTCTAATATGTTGAGCTTTTTAATGGTAAATATATTTTATCTATAACAATCTTTTAGATCATTGGTAGATTTCAAAAATCATAATTTTCGTGGAAAACATGACAAATATAAATTGATAATTTACTAATAATAAATGAAACAATCAAATATTATACGTCAATTAAATTAAAATATAACAATTTAGATAATTAAATAATTAATTATCTAAAATAAAGATCACCAATGATATGATAAGAGTACAAGGATTTCTTATAATAAACTCACTCATTTACTCCATTGATGCGTGAGATAAATGACAATAAAAAGAAACTAATCAGATGAAACTTTTATAGAATTCAAAGTTATGAAAACATTTTTTGTTCATAATTCACATAGACAAAACTCATCTACAATTTATATTTAAATGAAATCTTCTGGATTTCATAAAAGATCTTCAAGAGTAGCTCCCAAGATTACTAGATATAAATGAAATCTTCTTGATTTACTAGCAATGAATTCTAATATTATATTTAAATTTGCATAGAAATTTGCTCTCCATGAGCAAAACATTTGAAACTAAATCATTTAAATTATTACTACTGGAGCAGTTCAATATTCTTCTAGAATATTAAAATTTGTATCAATTTGTTCTTTTGGAACAAATAGTATTACCTTATAGTACTAGTGCTACCGTGATTATCCAAGAATAATAAATAAATTGTGTCACTAAATTTAAATCATACAAAAACAGGCTCTTCAAGAGCAATATCAACTTTTCATTATTAATTAGTATTGATTTAAAACATTGTTACTTTCGAAACAATAACTAAATATTCTTCAGAAATATTTAGTGTGGATATTTTATATTGTTTTCCAAGAATAAGTAATATATTTAACTAAAATATAAAAATACATTGTGCCAATTTTAGAGTAAAAACATATTAGCTCAATTTTAACAATTAATATATACAATAAATATGTATATCTAATGTGAATAATATAAATAATATCTAATATAATGGAATACAAGTAATAACAATTATAATAATGATAAAAAAATAAAAAGTATGATTCTTCATGATGAACAAAAGATAAGTAGTGATTTTTCGACAATACAATGAAATATTCTATATCAATAATATTCAAGAATATATATAAAGATATAATTTATGTTTCTTTAGAAAATTATAATTATTTACACATCTTAGTGTTGTTATAGAGTCAGTCATATTCTTCTGGAGTATTTAATTAGATATTATTTTAATTCTTCAGGAATTACTATAATGCAATCATAATAATTTTCAAGATTATTATTAATATAATTAAAGAATAAATCCCCACAAACACTATATTATTTATAACGTACGGGGATGAGTCACTTGTGAATCTAAGATTACATCAAATAAAAAAATACCAATTGCAACACATGAATGTATGATAGTATATCATATCATTTCTAGAATGAAAAAATACCAATTGCAACACATGAATGTATAATAGTATATCATATCATTTCTAGAACGACAAGGATGGTTGAAAATTATATAAATAGTGGTTATCGTATTTACATCCGTGACATGATTGACCACCACAATTATTTCAAAAAAAGGATCAATCAAGAGACAATTCATGATCTCCTTCATAGTAAACTAAAAGAGTAAAAGAGTAATTGACAACATGACATAAACAAATTGATGCTAAAAACTCATTGAAATTGAATATTAGCATTCTAAGGTAAAATAAATATTGTGATCTAATTGCATGAATCCCTTCTAATCAAAATTTGAGAAGCGTGTGTAGCACCTCCTATCTCAATATATCAACATCTTTCTTGGAAAATCTATAATAATTACAAAATTTGAAAAAAATGTTACCATTAAATTGACAGACCGTTCCATGAACAAATTGGAAACACCTCTCTATTAAATCGGTGGATTATTTCATATACCAAATTAGAATCCATCTCGCCATTGAACTGGATAAAGATCCCGATAAGATGATATGTAAACATTAAAATAAAAATAAATAAATCGTTTTATATGTCAAGAAGAAAATTCAATCCCTTTGACACCAAACTTTTGAAGGAAAATCATATTAATTATGACTAGCTAATTGCACGGGAAACACATATACATCTCTAAAACAAACCAAAGCAAACAATTAATTAAACAATAAAAAATAAAAGTGATATACGTTCATCAACCAGATCACTCGAACTAAAAATTAACTAAAAGAAAAATATATGCAACTGCTTCCGTCTATGTTAATTGATCGATTGCTGGTAAATACATGTGTGCAATATATATATACACGCTTCTATACTTACTCGATTAGGCAACTTGAATGTTACTTTGATTATTTAAATATAAGGACTTGTTTGACATTATTTATTTTTTCTATTTATAAATTCACCTACTATGATTTGACATTTGATTTGACGACTACTCAACAATCACTACACATTTCACACTTCAATTAAATTTATACCACTCATTTTCACTCTTTATAAATTTCCTTTATAAATTGACTTTATAAATCTAAGCAAACGGGCTCTAAAATAAAAGAGATAATTATGAATTTGATTGCTGTACTTACTCAGTTAAACGCAAGAAAATAGATCATTAAGAATTTGATTGATATATTTACTTGGTTAATGGAAATCTAAAGTATCTCTAAAGGTCAAAAGCTCCGCTTCAACAACTGGGAGATAACTGAAAATTACTATACAAAATTAAAAGATGTCATAAATAAAATTTTGAAATTAAAAAAAAAGATTAAGGTGAGCAGATAAATAAATTATTAAAAATTATTATGTAAAATTAAAAAGTTACCCGCCTCTTAGTTAATATTATCAGATTACTATTATGATGAACGAAAATAAAAATAGAAAAATAAATAAGACATCAGTGACATCAGCATGACATCAGATTCTTAACTCCCTTAGAATGTCAGTTTTAGAGCTTGTTTGATGCTCTTTATTTGTTTTTTTCTCAAATTTATAATTTTACCTACCACTGATTTGACATTTGATTTGAAAACTATTCAATTACAATCACATATTTCACACATTTTTACATTCCTAATACACATCTTACCTCTCTCATCTTTATAAATTCTAAAAAAAAAGAGCAAATAAAGAGCTTCAAACAAGCTCTTAGGCGGAAAAAAATTAACCCACCACTTAGTTGGTGTTATAAATATATAGATTCCATTCATGATTCATCGAAAAAAACGTAATGCAAAATAATTGAGAACAAATCATGCTGATAGCGTGTTACAAACTAGAAGGAAAATACAAAAAAATAGAGAAAAAACGCAATAATTATGTAAATAATTATGAGAACTAAACACCCCCTATCAAGTCTAGTATTTTGGGGTATATTAGTCATTCACAATAAAATTAACTAATTTAAAATAAAACATAAGTTTTTTTTCTTTAAACATAAACTTAAACATAATACATATATATTTTCTTTGTCCCAGAAAGGTAGTCCACTAGTCCATTTTTGTCCGTTGTAAAAAGATAGTTCACTTATTATATTAAATATTTATTTAATTTTTCATTTTCATATATGTACCTATTTAATTTATTGTTACTAATCCACATCAACTACCTATACATTTAAAGTATTTCAAACAATTAATGAGATATAAATGTGTATATGGAAAAATAAAGTAAAATTTAGTGTTTCAACTATATTAACTATCGTTTCTTAATTTATGTGAAAATAACTACTGGACTATCTTTGTAGGATGGAAGGAGTATCCTAATTTGCTACAAATCGTATAACATTCCAGTTAGGTCTATTTCAAATTCCACATATAAAAATTGAATCTGTTACTTTATTCCTTTCAAATTTTGGACCATGGCAAAAATCTATATATTAATTAAGAGAACTAAGTCTCAGTAACTTCTGTACTATGATTTTCTCGCATTTTTTATTTAGTAAATTTTGCGGTAATTATTCTTTTTTTTAAACAAAAACTCCAGTTAGGTCTATTTCAAATGCCTTATATAAAAATTGAATCTGTTACTTTGTAGAAATCTATATATTACCCGCCTTTTTTATTTGATAAATCTTGTGATAATTGTTCTTTTTTTTAAAGAAAAACTTTTGAGAAGGAATTCAAAGAAGATTTGAACCTATCACAATTGAGTTTAGCACTGAAACTTTAGCCACTTTGCCTTTGTTTGTTTGTTAGACTTTTTCACTAATAAATTAGAATATCAAATCTAAAAGGAACTCTAATACCTCTTAATTCGTCCATTCACCATGTCTGTCGTGTGCTAGTGAGTTTAATTTTATTTGAATTTTTTATGCATTTTATATTTTTAAAATTTTTTTATAGTTTTATTAGGATTTTTGAAAATGGAGCAGATAACGGATATTTTTTACGTATACCACCCGAACTACTCTGCCCTATATCCGATTTAAATGAGTACGAGGTGGAGTATGGGGTGCGATTAGTAGAAACGGGCAAGGTACTGTTGGGATTAAAAGTCCCCTTGTACCCCTACAAGAACCCGCCCTATTACCATTCTTACTATTCAGATTCAAACTAGATTTTCACTTAAGTGTTGCCCGGGAACATCCAATTCAAATTATATAAGTCAAACTTATAATATCCAATTCATATTATATAAGTCGAACTTAAAATAATGTTTTAGGAATTCACAATGAGAAATTGTACCTAATTATTTGGCTATTAAATTAAATTTTTTACTTTTGCTATTGTATTATAGTTGAATGAATGCATTCTATGTAATTTGTTTATCTTTAAATCATAAGCTTTAGAATGATGAATATAATATTAATCACCCTTAAATGATAATAAAAAAGTACAAAAAACAAAAAAGGAGTGAAAAAAATGAATTTAAATAATAATCACACAATTATAAAATGCATAAAATAAAAATTTATTAAGAAGTGATAGAAATCAGAGGATAAGATAAATCAAAGAGTTTTAAAAGAGAAGTAGATCTCGTAAAAATTCTTCAATAAGAGAGAGGGAGAAGTCTGAGAAGAAAGGGAAGAATCAGATAATAATAAGAAAATTAATAAAAAAGAAAAAGAGTAGTCTTTACCGCACAAGTTACTAACAAAATAAAGCAAATGACTAAAATATCCATACTTATAGCAAAATGGGCGGGAAAATTGCTATCAGATTGTGCCGCAACTCATTTCATTTAATTAAATAAGTAGATTTTCACCCGTGCGTTGCAGGAAAAGAATAAATATCAAATTATTTTTTTAAAAATATATAATATGAAATTTATAGTTTTTTTTGGTATGCTGAAATTTTGTAAGGTTACGTTACTTCATAAAGAATAATTAATTTTTAACATCAACCAAATAATAATGTAATTTTGTTTTTCTCATGTTAAGGTAACTATAATTTATCAAAATTTGACCATATTGCTATTGTTAACGCAAATAAATATTATTTTATTTTTTGACACTAATTTAGATAAATGACATTGTACGAAATAGTTGTTAGTTGAGCAATATCAAGTATTTTGAAAATATTTTTTATTTGAAAAGATCGGAAGAGCACACGTCTATAACATGAAGATGATATAAATTAATGATACATAAAAGTAGTCATACATTTTTTAAAGAAAAGTAGTCGTAATTATTAATGTTTATAGCGGGAAGCATTAAGAAAATATTACAATTATAATTTTCAACTAATTTATAATATGTTGTTTGACTTATGTTTTATCTTTCATGATCTATTATTCGGATTGAAATCTATTATTTTTTATGACTAACTTTAATTATAAAGAGGATAAATTTAAATTTGATAATATTGTAAATTTGTCGTTAAACTTACATTTTCGAATGTATTGAATGATGGAAAAAGATTTTTCTTATTATTGCATATGTACGAAGGATTATATAAGAAATGTAGATTATCTTCTGAATAATCTTAAACTTCACGATTATTAAGTCTATTGATCTTATTGATTCAATTAATATATACTTGTGTTTTATATTTTTTACAAAAATATAAATTATTAAGTCTATTAATCTTATTGATTCAATTAATATATACTTATATTCTATATTTTTTATAAAAGTGCAAATATTATAAATTTAATATGTAACTATCTAATGTTACATTTCAGTAAATTTTTCTTCATGTGCAATGATTTAACTAGTTAACCGTTAATGATCAATAACGTGGCAGCAGCTGCAAACCCTATCTCTGCCACTATTTATTGATTTCCTATCAAAATCGGTCCGCTCATTCCCTTGGCGCCCCTCTCGAGTGAGGGTAGCAGAAAAAAAAAGGGAAAAACTGCGTAACGAAGATGGTAATGGCTGCAGCAAATTGCATAGCTACTTCCAGCAAGGGTTTCGCTAGTTCTTCCTGTTCTTCTTCCTTTTGTGGGAAGAATGTGTTGGTGAATTTTAATTTGCATCCGAGGCCTCGCCGTGCACGTCGTGTTTGGAAATTGTGCAAAGCGAGTTTGATTATTGATCCGGATTCTTTTGAGGTTGGAAGGCTTATTGGTAGCTATGGCTTCATGAATATAACCAGGTCTTCATTGTATCCCTCTTCAAAGCTGTTCTTGATATATATATATATATATATATATATATGACATTTTTTTTTTAATCCGGAGAATTTGAATGAAGAATGTTGATTACAGCTACTCAGGGTTACAGCCGGGGATGAATATGGATTATTCTCCAGATGATATAGGGAGATTAAAAATTCAGGATGTTGGAGAGGGAAATGTTAAGATCAGGTGCATTTCCTTTCCTTTTTTTTTTTCCATGAATTTCTGCAGGATACCTTGGATATATTTATGAACTAGTGAATGTTATCAGGCTTTGCAAATCATGATAAATGAATGCACTATTTTTTAATTACGGTGACAAGTTCATTATGTTTGCTGCTTATACCATCTCTGGCAGTCATTTTGCAGGCTTTATGAAGGAAGAGTAGCTCAGGGTCCGCAAAGAGGTACCCCTGTTATTTTCAAGGTGATTAGTATATATTCACTTGCTTTTCATCAACGCATTACATCTTATCTTCACACATTTTACTTTTGGGCATTTTCAACACTCAAATTAGTGGCTGTTTGATTCTCATTATTGCAATTGAATTATAATGAGAAATTATAATGAGGTGAAATGAGTGAGGTAGATTTAATGAAAGTTTGAAATTTGTGGTTATAAATGAGCAGTTGTCAAATAAGTGGTCAACTCAGTGGTAGGTGAAATTGTTTTGAAGAAGAGAATCAAACACCCTAATGTCACGTAATTTACCGCATTGATTCACTATTAGGATGACAACATATGAAGACCTTTGGACAGGACTAGGTGAATAAGAACCATTTTTTTCCCCTCTTAAATAGATGGGAAAGTTGATAAGTTTTTATTGAAACAATCTACACTTCCCTCATGCATATTGTATGCCTGGATATGAGCACCAAACATTGAAACATTCCAAATAGTGATTCGGTATTAGCCCTTGTTTGATCCTCTTTATCAAAACACATTATAATCCCACCTATCACTGATTTGACTACTGATTTGACAACTACTCATTTATAACCACAAATTTCAAACTTCTATTAAATCTTACGCCACTCATTTCACCTCTTTATAAATTTTCTTTATAAATCAACTACCATAAATTGAATCAAACTTTTTGAAGTGTACATTTGATGATAATGCATTCAATTTGTAGATTCTAGGTAGTGCAACTTATATGATGGCTTCCTCTTGTTTATATTTTCTGAACCAAAAATAACATGAAGGTGTATCCTGGACAAAAAGTTGGTGGTGTTGAAGCTGACATGATGGCTGCAAATGAATTGAATGCCCATGCTTCCCTTCAGGTAATACGACAACTCTTAGTCAACAAGCATTTATGAATTCAATCCATGGACATTTATTTGTCTTGAGCTTGGAACTTTAACATTTGAAGCCTATCACTCTGCAGAGCAGTTCAAAAGCTGCCACCTGTCAGAATATCCTAATACTTCTAGGAGGATTTGAGACCAAGACAGGGGAACAGGTTTATATCACCAGAGTAAAATTCTGTCTTCTTCAATTTCTTGTGTTGACTATATTTATGTTTGTAAGTTATATACATACAGTGGCTTGCCTTCCGAAATGATGGAAAATATAGTGCCGCCGACTATGCAAAGGTGGCTAGTGAAAAGATGTCAAAATATGTCGGGGAACAGAAACCGTGGAATCCTTTCGAGAAAGACGAAACTATAAAGAGGAGAAGGAACTTCATTATTAAGCTGCTTCAGGGTGCCATAAGAGGCCTGGCCTACATGCATGACCACGACAGATTACACCAAAGTCTTGGAGCTGCTTCTGTTGTCCTCAAGTCTGTGCCCACTAAATAGAAGTTTAAACAGATAACAATTCACCTTTATTACTTCCAAGAAACTACTCTACTAATTAGAACATCATGCACACTCATCTGTCTTGCAAATGGCAGTACAATGGTTGAGAAAGATTCGGTCTATCTAGTTCCACGGCTGCGGGAACTTGCCTTTTCGGTTGATATAAGGTATTTCATGTCAAAGTATCTACATTTAGCTAATATACAGCCAGAAAATTCCCTCAGAATGAATATCTGTTCTAACACTTAATATTTTAGTAAGCACATTATGTTGATATTAACATACATAAATACAAATTGGTAGGTGCATTATGCTCAGATGGAACTAGTTCTGTAGATTCTGCCTCAGATATGACAGAATGATCTTGAGGTGTAAGGGTGGAGTGTGTTGGAATGATGCGTGTAAGCGCTTCAGCCACTAGCATAATTTTTGATACTTTGACTAAATCAAATTAAAATATCACAAGGACCAAGGGGTTAGCCCAGTGGATAAGGGCTTAACCCCTTACCGGGAGGTCCCGGGTTCAAGTCCTACCATCCCCTCCCCTCCCTCCCCCTTGTAATTAAAAAAAAAAATGTTTAAAATATCACATGCTGATGACCACTGATTTCTACTGAAAAAACTCAAATGTTGTACTTCTAACTTCTTGTCTGATTTTTTTCTAGGACTTTTTGCGGTTAGTCCTTTTTTATTTATATGAAACATTAGGACTAAGTAGATCATGGACGCCCGATCTTGCACCTTAAACTTGTTCCTTCTGCACGAACCCTCAGATAATTCTTAATGCATCATTAGCGTTCATCCTTGTGATGATTCTAAGATGTAACTTGTATTTTAAGAGGTGGAAATTTGTCTGTGCTCTTAGATATTCTCAGGTAGAGGAAAATTCAAGAGCATCATCAGATGAGCTCTGGAGACGAGCATCTGCTGCTGGTGCTTTAACCCCTATGGAGAAAAGAGCTTTTGGAATAGCAGATGACATGTAACCATCTTTCATTTTGTTCTCTTATATGTTTCAAAAGATACCTTCTCATGCATAAAGGTTTATGTGGGGCTCTTTGCAGATATGAATCTGGTCTTCTTTTCGCATACCTGGCTTTCATTCCATTCTGCCCAGTAGGAGCGATGGACAGTCTATCTTTGCGAGTACGTAATAGATTTGTCTTAATCCAATTTCTCAATATGCTATCTACTAGACACGTTCTGCTCATATATACTGATTGGAGCTCTTTCCTTCACAATGATGATTACGTTGGTCACAAATTTGCAGAGGCTTTTGGAGAACACATTCCAGCTTGATCTTGATGCCGTGAGAGGGTATGTTGCCTTACATTATGTTGTTTGGAATTGAAATTACTATAAAGATACTTGTGAACTTTTGAATCTGTAGAAAATGAACCTCAAGGGAAGGGCAGATGATTGTCAGGCTCTATGTGGTTATTTGTTCTTCTTGCCATTTTTTTTTTTTTGAAGTACATTCTTCTTGCCATTTTTATGCTAGACTAGGCAACAAAATTATCTTGTGAGTTGCAGTCAAAGATAAAATACAAACCTCAACTAAGTACAAATTTGGGTCTGGTTGCAGGTGAATTTGCCACACTACTATACTGCTGGATGCCTCTAATTTTGTGGCAGATCATAACTTCCTTTGTCCAGTTTCACAGGCTAATGGCATAAAGCTCTGCACCATTAGTGACCTTCATAATGTTTCCTCTGTTTTTGTAAACGAACTTTTGCAGAAAAGTCCAGTTAATCCATTTCTGATCAAAACATTTGAGATCGGAAGAGCACACGTCTGACTCCAGTCACCTGAGATCGTCCACGGCATAAGCTTATCAAAACCATATTGAGTTGGGGAGATACAGTTGCATATGCAGAGATAAAAAAAATTTTTAGAAGCTTTCAATCCTCTGAATTATCGAGTTTTTCTAACTGAAGAATAATAATAAGCATTACCTAGGGGGGAAAAAGGTTACCTTTGAACGAAGATTTTCACCCAGCACCATGCTCAAGTGTAAAAATGAGCATCGCCTCACAATGAAGTGGCGCCCACTGCATGTGGGGCCACCCCATGTGATGCTCATTTGAATACCTGAGCACGGTTCTTGGGTGAAAAAAACACTCTGCCTTTGAAATCTCAAATTGTTCGATGAAAATTGAAAAAATAGTTAACATTGTACCTCCCAGCTACAAGAAATGGTTTTATTTTATGCCATGCATAGCATGCTTGCTGCTTCTTGTATGTATTGTCTCTGCTTCTTCTTTTTCTGTTTGTGGGACTGGGAAATGTCTGGAGTCTGCGAACTATGTAACTTACTTGAATGAGATTGTTGTGGACTTGTAATGTGTAGTATTCTCAAATTTGGTGCTGTCTAACCGTTAAACCTTCTCTGTTATCTCTATTAGACCTCTGTCATCCCATTGATTGCCCAGTTATAGTTTGTGAAGTTCTTTCTAGGGGCCTTAACTTGCTTTGATTTGGCAGATACTGTTTGGCTGATGACCAATTGATAGAAGCTGTCAAATTTTTGGATCTTGGTGCTGGTTCCGGTTGGGAGTTACTGCAGGTTCAGAGAACACATCACTGTGATGATTATTATAATTTCTTTCAAGTACTGAAACTGTTAGTATAAGTCATCATCCTCTTTCAAATATAGTAGGTCTCGGTATTAAAAATAAAAATTGAACAAAACAATTACGTGCCATGGGATGTGCTTCCATTTTTTCCCCTGTTTGTCTGATTTTTGAGTTTATTCTATTTAAGAAAAGAACTCCTTTCATGCTTCGTTATCTTCTGCGCTGCCTTTATGAGGTATTGGGGATAGGATGGGATGATATTGAGTTCTCAGCTAACTGCTAACCTAATAAAAATTCAAGAAACAGTGTTTCCTCTATCTATTTTCTTGGACTACTGTCTGCAATTGCTCTATAATTGGACTGATGCCTGGAATCCTTTTTGTGTGAGTTATAGGCTATGCTGAATCGTGATTTCCGGAAGAGGCCTATGGCAGGAGCTGTATTGAACCATCGGTTCATCGCTGGTGACTTTAATTTGTAGATGTCTTCGACTCGAGAAGAATTCATGTCTAATATTTTGGTTTGCCCATGTAATATTTATATCTAACAAGCAAGCCTCTCAACTAGAAAACTATGTGGTAAAGAAAAGTTTGTATCGAGTATGTTTCGATTTTTTTAGTTACTAATATTACTTTATAAATTGTCAAAAAATTAGGTCAATTGGTTGGGGAGGATGGTTGTAAAGTCACATGTGGAAATGGTAACACGTGGGTTGTGCAAACGAGCATCCTAGTAAATAAAAACAATTCCAAATGCTCAGTTATTTAGGTGGGCAGAATGGTTTTCAAATTTCACCTTTGATGTCAAACATATCAAAGGAAAAGACAACCCTCTTCCAGACCTCCTCTCTAGGTCAAAAATCTCACCGTCTCAAACTATCCAAATTCCCATTATTCACATGATGCAGCCTTCTAGTGTTGTCACATTATCCCCTCCAGATCTTCAACAACTAATGCAGGTAAAAACAATAAAAGCCCGAGCGAAAGAATCCCTGTTTCGATACCAATCTATGCTGATTAGTGAACATGATATTAATGTTTTTGGTGGATTAGGATTTCACCCAGATTATCCTTTCCTCACACTATTCAGATACAACCAGCTCAAGGACAATAGTTTCCATGATATCTCAGAAAATTTCATATTCTACTAGGATTTATTATGTTTTATGCGATACCTTTTAGAATTACATTAAATTGGAATCTGTTTCGCTGTTTTCAAAATGACCAGTTATCTCAGATACCTTCGGATCTGTTCAAATGTTTTCACTACATCAAAGTATTATGCAAAGGCCTTCTTTGAATGGTTCTATCCACTTGATCATTGGATTAAAATGTTTGAAGCATATTGCCTCAAGCACAAGGATCTCAGGATTTCTGTTGAAAATCTTCATGTCATTCTAATCTTCCAAATACAAGGATACTTCACAGAATTGAATGTCTATTACCATTTCTTTCATGTCAAAGAATATTTTCTATTTCCATTTGATCTCCAAAAAGACTAGGAAAAATATCCAAAAGAATTCAGGGAATATTAGAGAAGAATGGCGAAAATCAATCAAATTATTCCTCCCGAAATTTGGCCAAAAATTGAAGATTACGCACTATGGGAATTCTTGCCAAGTGAATACCGCTAAAGAATTAAAAACGACATTGAAATTTACATGAGCAAAATTAACAAGGTAATAGGAACAGCAACAACATCATCTCCTTGCTGGGCATCAAAGTGTATGGAACCAAAGACAGATCTCGATGAAGATGCTCTATGGAACCAATTGTACTTGGGTAGACCATCTCAAAGCTTAGGTATAAGTAGTAAATACCCAGAATGGACCATAGAAGGAAAGTCAGCAAGGGAGAAGCTTTTTGGCTCAAACAGTCTTTCTACAGAAGCTGGACCCAGCAATTCCAAAAAGCTCAGTCCCATTATTCAAGACACTAGTCAAGAAACATAGCCAGGCTAGACTGATATTGCTTTCCAAGACTCTCAAGATCCAAACACTATTGATCCTGATCTCCTCGAAAAACTGAAAAATCAAATATGGGAAGAACACTTGAAACCAGAAAATCAGCCATGATGGAAACACTTTGGATACCCTTTAGATCCGGATGATTCAGGCCTACTTGGACCATAAGCAAACCTCGGGACCCCATAATCTTTCCCAAGATCTTATCTCCAAGGAATCTAAGATCGTGTCCCTGCACTACTGCCTGTAATATTAAAGACGATACCCGTGTTGTAATAAGTCTTGTGCTACTTTAGTTTATCGGGCACTTTATTTATTATTAGAGTCCCGTGACGCACGCAGTGACGTCACTTCTTTTGTTTATGTCCCCACTCCTTTGCCTATATAAGGAGTGTATTTGTAAACCTGAAGGGCAGAGTTCGCAGACTACTGCAAGTAATATAATAAGCTCTTCCTGTAATCTCTCCATGCTTTTCTAAATTTTCTCTTTCTTCCTTAGTATCTTATGGGTTATTAGCTTTCAGCAAGCTCTATCGGGTATACACAGGCAAGAACAGAGTAAGGACGCAGTTGCACCTCTGAGGTGATTCTCTGCAAAAATTCCTACTGACTATTGAGATCCGTTACGATGGTGTGTGAACTTGAGAGTCAGGCCCTTCTTATGGCTGTGAATTGGCATTGTTTCAGGGCTAGAATACTGTGGTTCACAGCCTGCCACAATTGTAGTATTAGAGCCATGTTGATACTCTTGTCCAAGTATGTTCTTATGAGCTTCTAAGTCTAATGATTCTTTGATATTAAGGAAGGAACCTTTTTTACTCATATATGGCCTCTTCGTCTTCCAATTCTCTTACCCCTACCTCTTCTTTTCATAAATCTAACTATTCGAAAATCGAGTATTTATATGAAATCACGAGTCTTCCTCTTGTAAATCCATACTCTGTATGTATGAAGCCTAAACAATCTCTTATTAGGACTGTTAAGAGCCTTATTTCACCGTCAAAATCTCAAGTAAAAGAATATGTTCAAGCTTCAAAATTTGACTAGCATCTGTTGCCTGCAACTGAACAAGAACAAATGGTTACTTTAGAGATTCTATCTCACCTTCCTAAAGAATGGCTATCAGCTAGATAAACTCATATCGACTTTGATGCTGTCAGAATCGCTCTAACCCTTCATGGTAGAAAAGGATTGCCTGCAGTCTCTAGGATTGCTGAGCTTGATACACGATATGCTGACTACCAGCATGCCTGTATAGCAACTATGGAAACCACTCTCAATGCCGGAACTGTTTTGTTTACTATATTTTCAAATTTCAATATACCTATCAAGGATCCATAGCTGATGAATGCTTTAAAGTCCAGGTTTAGATAGTTGGGACAGTCCCATCCACTCTTACCTATGCAACCACTCTGCAAATCTAGGGACAAATGATGCTTTTTTTATCCAGGTAGACACTGGTCATGTGTCTTCCTGCACACATGTGCCCAGATAGATCCCTCGTTCTGAGCTTATTAAGCTCATTCCAGAAACTTGGATTACCAGCTATGAGCAAAAGCATTAAGCCAACAAGAATGCCCAACTTGTTCAATCAAGTGAGCTGTTATTTCTGAAAAAGTTAAGTGGAGAAGTGGAAATCCACTTCAGGAAAAGGGAGACACAACCAAAGAAGCCACAGTGCTTCCCCGCTCAGTTTTCTTTTGAGAACGAAGTTGTCCCTATTCAAGCCTTTGATGCTAATGGCAGACCTATCTATAACAGAACTAACGATAATGGACATAACTATTGGGATGCTTGTTCTTGTCCTCAGTGTGTATAGGATACTGATCCTTGTGAGGATGATTTCAACTCTACGCGTTCTAGGCGAAAAAATAAAGGAAAGTCTCAAAGGCAACTACATCAAGCTTTTGAGTAACAAGAAGATCCAACAGTTGGTCTACTTGGAGAACCTTCTGGCAAATTTGACTATTATGTAATATACTCCTCCTTCACAAAATGATGAACCTATCATTCACACTGGTTGGAATGGAGACGATGATGACCATGAATCGTATCATAAAAGGTGAGACTGGTCTAGTTCACCTTCATCTTCTGCTCCTCAAACAGTTCAGATGTTTCATCCACCAGTTTAAGAAGATTTTTCCCTACTGGGATCTTTTGACAAAAATTAGTCTTCTCACTCAGGAAGGTACCCAATCCAACTACTCGGAGGTCAGATGGATTTTTGGAGAAACTTTCTCCAGTTGA
Organism: Nyctanthes arbor-tristis; assembly: GCA_963692815.1. Lineage (NCBI taxonomy): Eukaryota > Viridiplantae > Streptophyta > Magnoliopsida > Lamiales > Oleaceae > Nyctanthes > Nyctanthes arbor-tristis. The sequence goes on from CAVNYN010219772.1 coordinate 86,064, forward strand.
AGCAGTATTAAACTGGCAATCAGAAAATGTTTTGAGCCAAAACAATTTGCTCAGGAGGATTGATCAGAGTCAACAGAGGATTGAACATACACTAGAACAAAAAACTCAAACCTTGCTCACTCCAATTCAAGCCTGCAGACAAAAAATTCAACAGCTCCACAATGAAATCATGACTCTCTTAGAAAACAGATTACCCTTTGACTCTCAAGAAAAGGAAATTCATTCTCTCAAGACACAATTTTCCTTTCTGGAGCGTCAAACAACTGTATCTGTACCTCCATCCACACCATATTACCCCCACAGCTCCACTTACTCCTATATCATCCGCCTTTACTCTACCATCAGAATCTGAGACATACAGTTCTGCCAAAGCATTCTTCACCCCAGAAGAATGGGAAAGAAAGTTACGACCTTCCAAGCCAAGAACCAAATACGTACCAAAATCCACTCAACCCACGCAAACTACTCCTATACCTTCTGAACCAAGACCACCTAGTTCTCAATCTTTGCCTACTACCGCAATAGAGCCACCTCCTACGTCCAAATCCTGACAAATGATGATGAAAAATTCCATCTCAGATATCTTACACCAAACCCTGCAAGATAATCCTCATCTTTTCCCCATCATCAAAGAAGAACTATCCTCTAAAGAGTCTCCTAGTAGATCTTCCTCTAAATATTCTTCTGATGAAGACTGTCCTTCCCTCTTTATAGATGATCAGGCTTAAGCATCTGGCCGAGAACAACCTGCAGTTGGCACTGAACCTCTTGTTGAAAAAATTATTGATGAAAATGAAGAAAGTCCTAATGCTGAGACTTCCTATTCCTCGTACACACCAGCAGGAAATTCTTCAACAAAATTCACTTTCGATGATATTTCTTCTTCTGCATGGAAGAATCGTGTCTATGAAATGATATCATGGGTTTATGTTGAATTACTCAAGCCAAGCATGACACATGCTACAGTCATACAGGTTTGTGTATCCCGATTTAGTGGTTTTCTTAAAGACTGGTACATCAACCTTGGGGAATAAAGATAGAGGCCACTTTTACAAACCTTAACAATTGATGCCTTCTTTCAAATTCTTTATTTTGAATTCTGTGGGAAAGCTTATCATCTTAAAGATGTCGCTCGAAAAGAGTTTTTTAAACTCGAGTGTTGTTCACACAAGCCCAAAGATCTTGAGAAGCTCTTTCAGAATGCGGTCAGGAGATATTATTTTATTGGTGGCATGGATGATGCTAATGTCAAACAAGCTTATCTAAATTCTATTCCTAAATCTCTTGGACAAGAAACTCTTTGAAAACTTGAACTTCAAGGATAGTCTTTGTAGCAAACTTCACTTGTAGAAATTCAAGGATGGATCATAAAAACTTTAAAGAAGCTCTGCATTCAAACAGAGTTTCTCAGAGACATCAGTGCAATAGGAAATAAATAGAAGAATGCCTACACCAATCCAACATTACAGATCAAGTGCAACCATTCTATGAAAGATTATGACTGTTCTACAAAAAGAAAGTTTCACAAGAGACAACTCAGATCCAAGCTGAAAAGGTTTGATAAACCTTTCTCAAAGAAAAAAAAGAGAAGATTCTTTAAGAAAAATTCTCTAAGATGAGAGAAAATTAGTGTTTTATCCGTGGACAAAAAGGTCACTTTGCCAAAAACTGCACCAGCAAAAAAGACAAAATTCTTCATCAAATCTTTGTTGCTACAAAGATTGACCCTGATAATCAAGAAGACTTGGAATCATTATTCTCTGAGCAAGATGAATAGTCTCCAGAAACTCTTTTTGCAATTGACTATGATGATGTCTATCCAGATTATTCAGATGAAGACTCAGACAGCATCTCAGCATGCTGTGGTGTTTATGTCATCAATCTCTCACTCCTCTTATCTGTTCCGATGGTCAAGGTGTAGACCTTTCCAGGGAAATATGAAAAGCCAATCACACCAATTGAATTGTTTGGTACGGAAGCAGCTAGTTCAATTCTCAATCCAGCAATTCTCCAGCCAGAAATGTAGAAATCATACTAGGAGATCTTTCAATCTGCAAGTGGATATTTTACCACTGAGTTTATCAGCAAACCAATAAAGTTTCAATTCTTTCCGGAATTGAGTATTTATCACATGTTCATTAGATCTTCCTCCCAGGAAAAGATATTGTAATCGGATTTGATATTATTCGGCAACTTTGGCAAAAGCGAGTAATTCCTCTACTTGATGGTTTAAGGTTCAAGTCCTATTATCTTCCATATTTACAACCAGGAGCCTATTTCCCCATATTACCTTATCAAATCATCACTGAAACTTTAACCCGAGATTGTTGTGCAGAATCTCACACATATTTTCTCACTAAATGCACTGAGCCTCTCTGGAAAAACCTAGATTTCTTCATCTCTCTTCCTTTCAAGAAAAATGAAGATATTAACCCAACGAAAGCCAGTGATCTTGGTATGAATCCAGAACACCTTAAACTTGCAACCCAAGAATTAGCCCAACTACAACAAGAAGGACTCATTGAACCTATAACCTCTCCTTGGGCATGTCAAGCTTTCTATGTCAACAAGAGAAGTGAACAAGTTAGAGGAAAACTCAGATTAGTCATTGACTACAAGCCACCAAATGCTTTCATTGCCAATGATAAATTTCCACTGCCAGACAGAAAGACCATGTTTGCTAATCTATCCCATGCAAAGGTTTTCTCAAAGGTTGATCTTAAAGCAGGATTCTCGTAATTGAGAATTCTTCCAGAGGAAATATACATTCTGCATTCCAAATCACCATTATCAGTGGACCGTGATGCCTTTTGAACTCAAAACGGCTCCATCTTTGTTTCAGAAAGCAATGACAAGAATCTTTGATCCTTTGCTCCATACCGCTCTGGTTTACATTGATTATATTCTTTTTTTCTCAGAAGATGAAATATCTCATGAGCAGTTACTATCCCGTTTCACCCATATTGTCAAAGATTATGTAATTATGCTTTTCTCAAAAGAAGATAGTGATTGGTGTCAATGAAATTGATTTTTGGGCATGCATATCAAAGATGGTCAATATTCTCTGCAACCCTATGTTGGTCAAGAACTCCTTCATTTTCCAGATGAAAATCTTTCAAAGACTGAGGTCCAAAAATTTCTTGGCATTGTCAACTACATGGCAGAATTTGTGAATCATTTCGCTCCTCTTATCAGACCACTCTAGGACGTGCTAAAGAAAAATCCTCCTCCTTGATCTTCAGCCCAAACAAAAGCCATTTAGGCTATTAAGGCTCAAACTCCTTCATTACTATCACTACAGATCCCTACTGATGGCAAAAGAATTCTTCAAACCTATGCAAATGATTATTTTTGGGCAGCTATACTGCTAGAAGAAAATGATGGAAAACTCAAATTTTGTGGATACAAAAGTGGATCATCTTGTAAAGCAGAAAACATTATCATTCCACTTTCAAAAAGATTCTTGCAGTCAAGAAAGATTTTGAAAAGTTCCAGTTCCATCTTATTAGACATAGATTTCTCATTGAAATGGATATGTCTGCTTTCCCAAAAATGCTCTCATTTATCCTCCTCCTTGGTTTTTCAGCCCAAACAAAAGCCATTCAGGCTACTAAGGCTAAAGTTCCTTCATTACCATCACTCCAGATCCCCACTGATGTGGTCACATGTCAAATGCGCCAAAATATTAAATACCTTACTCCACTAAACTTAAAAGAATTTGTAGAAGCAGAGAGTAAGGGTCAAACCCACAGAGAACGTTGAATAAATCTAAGTGCTTTGTGTCAATTAGTGAAAAGGGGGGGGTTTGTATAATATCAAACTAAAATTAATAAAAAGAATAAAAGCAATTAAAACACAAGAAGAAGTAAAAACATGAATCTTAACTCTGGTTCTTGGTTCAGTTGTGTACTTCACATAAAATACAGTAATCAATTGCAACGTTGTTCCCACTTTCTTGCAAAACTATTAACTCTAGGCAACAATAAGTTCTACTACCCTAATTTCCCTTAAGTATATCTAATTAAAACAAGTTTTTCAATTAGACATAATCGTTTGTACAACCTAGAATAAGATCTCTAGATGTAGAACAACGATTGCCTGAAGAATTAGGAAAATAAATTAATCTAAGCAATACATTCACAAGCTTGATCTATTTAACTTAGGTTGTGCTATCCTTGGTGATTAACAATCATTAGTTGCTACTTGAGAGTTAGGAGAAACAACAATTAAGAATTGAATTCCCAACTCTAGCGATAGGACATTAATCATTCAATGTAGTAGGTCTAACTAGGTCAAACAACCAACTTTCATAAACATGAAAAATAGAATAACACAATCAATTTCACAAAAGAGTAAGAAACAAAGTTACTGGAATTAATTAATTAATTAAAAGTAAGAAGTAGCGAACCGGAAGAAGAAAGAAGTTAGTCTTCCTCTGAACTTTGTCTTTGATATGAGTAAATAATAGTATGAAGTGGTGTATGGAGTTGTGTGTAAAGTTTTCTTTTTATTCCTAAGACTCGACTCCTTTTATAGAGTCTAAATACCCTAAGAGAATGAATAAAAATCGTGTACAAGATATAGCATAAAAAGGATTTTAGACGAACAAGGAAAATAGAAGAAATCTTCAAGCGAAGTGGCTGTGCAGCCGTACTTAAAGGCGATGCGGCCGCATGGGTGCACCTGGTCTGAAAAATAGCATGGGTATGGGTGCACCATACAGGCGGTGCACGCGAACTGCAGGTTCTGCCCGAATTCAGCCAACCGGTGCGGCCGCATGGGTATGTGGTGCTGTCACACCGTATCTTCTCTTTTTTTTTCTTTTTAGTCCTCATGTTTTGTCGAACAACGCCTTGGTCCACGAGCTCCAAAATTCTTGCAAAGTACACCTGAACTCGATTTCTTTTTAATTATTTCCTTTTTCCTATAACAAATAAACAAACTAAACATAAACAAATATTTTAACATAACAAACACACAATAAACAACTAGTATGGAGAAATTAAACAATCTAATAAAGCACCTATCATGATGGTAAAAGAATTCTTCAAACCGATGCAAGTGATTGTTTTTGGACAGCTGTACTGCTAGAAGAAAATGATGGAAAGCGCAGAATTTGTGGATACAAAAGTGGATTATTCTCTGAAGCAGAAAAACATTATCATTCCATTTTCAAAGAGATTCTTGAGGTCAAGAGAGGTATTGAAAAGTTCCAGTTCCATTTTATTGGATATACATTTCTCATTGAAATGGATAGGTCTGCTTTTACAAAAAAGCTCTCATTCAAGAGGAAACAAATTCCAAATGCTCAGTTACTCAGGTGAGTAGAATGGTTTTCAAATTCCACCTTTGATGTTAAACATATCAAAAGAAAACACAACATTCTTCCAAACCTCCTTTCTAGGCAAAAAATCTGACCCTCTCAAGCTATCCAAATTCCCATTATTCACATGATGCAGCCTTCCAATTTTATCACATCGTCCCTTCCAGATCTTCAACAACTAATACATGTCAAAACAATAAAAGCCCGAGCGAAAGAATCCCTGGTCTGATAAGCGGAGCTAAATGACTCACAAATTATGCCACGTAGTTGACAATGTCAAGAAATTTCTGGACGTCAGTCTTTGAAAGATTTTCATATGGAAAATGAAGGAGTTCTTGACCAACATGGGGAAGTTCCATTTGTACATTAACTTTTATTTAAATTTTTATATACATGCATGTAGCTATGTGATGGTGGCCTTTGATTTGAATTTAATGTAATATGTAAAAAAAAAAAAAATGAGATTTTGTTAATTGTGCGTAAAAAATTAAAAAAACCACTACCAATAAATGGGGTTATTGTAAATTGATAAACATATAAATATTGGGGTATGGAAAAGTTAATGGAAGGTACAATTTTAACCTCCTTAATTAGGTTAGTTTTTCCTATTGATTTATAGCAATCATTTTAACTAGTAGAGATAAATAACGTTAATCTATTCTTTGATGCTTTCTTTATTTGTTCAAAAAAGTGATGGGTTGAAGTTTTTAGAAACATATGGTGATAGAAAAATGATAGATATACAAAATTTCTCGTGGCCGAGATATTACCCAAGCGCGTGTAATGTCGAAAATTCCTCTCAATTAGACGGAAATTACTACATTTGTCCATTCCTCACACTAGACTATAACACAGAGGGGTTCCTATTTCCTCTGGCCACAACCATCTCCATCTCCAGTGAGGGAAATTGTTCCTTGCGAATTCTATTTTCGAACCAAGTAGAAAGAAATGGGGTCGGCGGCATGGTGGGCATTCGTCGCAGTGTTGCTATCGTCTAGGGTTTACAAGGTGAAGAGGAATGCCGTTTGAATCTGTCTAGGGTTTTGAAATTCCCAGAGGTAAAGACACAATCGCTTTTCACCATTTACTCCCTTTTTTACTCCAAATCTCTCTTTGGTATTTATAGATACTACTCAGTGGCCACAACCACATGTAGTGATGGCCACGGGGCAGATCAGCCCCTCTCTGCCCCGATAACATTATATCCCACCCTACCCTGCCGCACTGCACCGCCCTGACCCGACAATTTCAGGTCGGGGCTTGGGTCGGTTCGAGGCAACAATCTGCCCCGTTTAAATTTTTTTCCTTATTTTTTGGTGTTTAGGTAAATTTTTCTTCCTAACTTGATTGTTTTAACATAATCCTGTTGCAAAATTAACAAATAGTAATCCATTTGCTACTTTAAAGTTTAAAAAATAGTAAAGTTATGTCTCACATTCTAATTTCTAAGTTATAGACTTAGAGACAATAATTAAATACCACAAATGACAAAACTCAAAAGCACAAACCTAATAAAGTCCAAGACTCCAACTCTCCAAGTCCAACATAATACATATCGTCATATGCATGATAAAGCATTTAAAAGTCTAAATGCAAAGGCCAAATTATTGGGATTTGGGATTTTCTAATTCTAATTCTCGAATTTTGCATTCTCATTCTACCTGCGGTTCTGGCGAATTATTGGGATTTGGGTTTTCTAATTTTTTTTTTAAAATTAAACTAAAACGGATTGGGGGGAGCCAAATCCGCCCTAGCCCGTGACCAACGACGGGTCAACGGATCGCGCCCCAATCCAACCTGCCAACCCGTGGGGCAGCATTTTTCTGCCCCATTCGATTCGGGGCATCGCTGGTATTCGGTGGGGTTGGGGTAAATTGCCATCCCTAGCCATAGGTAACTAAAGCAATAAAAATAAGAATCATATAAAGATAATGTTTTTGTTGTGTAATTCTTGCTTTGGTTGTGGGGAAAAATTTGAAGTTATTTTTTCTGATTGCAATGTTAATGAGCTATATTTATGTTTCCAATTGTGCTATTACGATATTTCATGGTAGGTTCAAATCATGTATCTGAAAACTCTGAGTTTTAAAAGGTTAGTTCAACTATAATGTGTGTACTTACTCAAGGAACATCCAAAACAGACTTGTCATAGCTTGAGGGGAAAAATGATCTTTAAATATAAATAGAGAATGTTGGTTATTTGATTTTAATCTAATCAGCCTTGCTTTCATGGTGCTAGGATGTCTCTTTGGTTGGAATTATCCTTCAAACCAGATCAACAAAAGGAAGTAATTAATTTGGCTTGGTAATTTGCCAATTAAAGTAATGTTCTTGATGATTGTATCTTTCTGATATTTTTTACTCCATGATTGTAAATTTCGTTCTTTTACTTGAAACAGATTCTTGATTTGACATTAATATGAGTTGCATTTGGATGAACTTAAATGCTCTGGTTTTTTGGACCTCCTCCTCTCACTTATGCTTGTGATGAATTGTTCAAAAGCTCAAACAACGCTGAAAGTTCTTTTATGTTGCACCTTTCACGGAAGAAAAAGAGAACCTCAGAAACATGGAAAAGCCCAAATTTTGTCAAAAGAGGGTAACTTTCTAAGTTTGGAACTGAATATAAAGATATCAGTTCAACCACCCTATCGGCTGTGAACAACCACTACTAGAAACGGCATGATTGGCAACGGAAATTTCTATTGTTAAATGGGTCAATTTTGTGTCTAACGCTTGTTAGTAACTGAAAAGTTTTGATACTAAAATCCTCACTAATTCTATAGTGGCTAATTTAGAAACAAATTAAAAATTCCATTACTAATTAGCAACAGAACTTTCTGTTACTAATTAATAACACAAAAACTTTCTGATATTAATTAGCAACATGTTAGGCCGTAACTAAATTACCAACGGATAAAAGAGTTACTAAATATTTTTATTTAACCCGACCCGGCCCGCGAAGAGACGACCCGCCCCGCTGGCCTAACCGGCAGACCTAATGACCCGCGAGAATTAATTTCCTTAATGCTGCAATGAGGATTCGAACTTGGGTCCTGGTGGTTGGGAAGTAAAGTCCCACCCGCAAGGCTACCATATATGTTTTTTAATATGTTGCCCCATAATTTATATAAAGTATGTTATAGTAATTTTGCTAATTTAAAAATATCGAATTTCCTTTTCAAAGGTTGGGGCTTTTTTTATTAATTAAACTTTTGTTATATATTATTTCATATATGTGTCAATTAATATAAATGTTTTTTACATTGGTTCTCTTTACTATACTATATATTCATTGTTAATTAAAACTAAAAAATAAAAAAGTCGGTCTATTAAAATATTTTTTGGTTCTATTAAAAAAATATGATTAATGTGAATTTTTAGTTTTAATGAGGGAGGACACCTACATAGTCCTTCCTTCTTAAATTCTATAACTAAAATTGTCATTATGCAGATTGAGATTCCATGTTTGATGTTTACTTCTGTTAATAACACTTTTAACTATTTATAACGTTTTTAAATTTAGATTGAGGCAGTAACGTAAACATAGGTTGACAGGACTAGATTACTTTATTCTAAGTTTTCTATTTAGTAGTATAATAATAGTTTTTTTCCATTAACATATATTATTATTTTTTAATGTGATTATGTTTTATAGGTAAATGGTTTTCAGTTTGATTTTAAGTTTTAAAATTGAATCCAACAGTCAAACCAAAAATTGTTTGTGTTTTAGTTTTTTTATCGAAAAGAATTCAAATAGTTTTAAGTTTTTGAGTGTGAAAACTTGACTATGCTATTCTATCCACCCTTAATTTTCACTTTTGAAGGCCGAATAACTAAGAACTATTTAGCCATTGGTTGTTGATCGAAATCTAAATGAGTAGTGATACTTTATCACCAGTCATGATCATTACCATCATTAGGTGAATATTAAATAATAAGTTGAATTCAATAAATCACACGTCTTCGTATTTAATTACACTTATATCATTCAATGGAAAATATTCAATAAATCACTTGTCTCCATTGCTGGTTTCGTTGGTAACTTAAATATATATTTAAAAAAATATGAAAAAGGATATTCGTTACTAAGTTGTTGGTCATCCATCGCTAATAGTGACAAATGGTTTCCGTTAATATTCACTAACGGATTGGTAATGAAAAAGTAGCAACATAAATATTTCCATTACTAATTCCGTTGCTATGCGCACATGATTTATTTAAAAATTATAAAATTATATTCCGTTACTAATACATTACTATTTTATTACTAATAGTGACAAATGGTTTCCGTTACTATTTAGTAATAGATTGGTAATGAAAAAGTAGCAACAGAAATATTTCCATTATTAATTCCGTGGCTATGCGCGCATGATTTATTTAAAAATTATAAAATAATATTATGTTACTAACTCATTACTATTCTATTGCTAATAGTAACAAATTGGTTCTGTTACTAAAATTTTGTTACTGATAGCACCATTTCTAGAAGTGGAATAGCATAGTTTTTGGCATAAGGTTTGGATTTTACTTATTTTTTCAACAATTTGTCAACAGTTTCTGCATAGTTCACTGAGATGACGAGTACATATAGCCAAGAAATGCAAGATGTGAGTCAAAATTTTTGCTTAATTTATCTATATCGTAATTATAAAGTATCTGATTTGATAGTTTAACATCCTAATTTTGCAATTTTTGTCATCCTATAGTGGTTTGATAACCTTCAATTTATTATCGTCGGTTTGAAGATGTTGGGAAGAATTATGATGCGCCATGCTGGATCATTGGTTGGAGGACTACCTAAACAAGAATTGGTATTCAAGCTAATGGTTGTCTGTGTATAGCTTGGGAAGAAATATGGATTTTGCTTTGCCATCCTACTTGAATTCTGTAGCTATGTATGAAGTCAATTTAACTTGTTGCTATGTTGTAGCATGTAACAAATGTTGAAGGTTTCTAGCAGCAGCCATTTTCCTCTTTCCTTCACATGAATGGCGGTCTTCAAAGTGAATTTACTGTCTATAGTTGTAAGTTGAGGGAAATATTAGTTCTTATCCTTTATGGCAATTGAGAAAAAGATCAGTCATTTTGTTTTGAATGTTTTGAACAGTAGCATCAGATATTAATAGCTCATGTCGCTATCATGTTACTTATGAAGAATGTTTCTACTGAAATGATTTTTATGGTTACTACACTTCTAGAGGCTTTCGACCATTATTTGAGGATAGGATGTCCAGACTTGGTGCACATAGTACAAACAAATTACACAAAATGATACAAATACCAATAAAAGCTACCCACTTGCCTATATCATATCATACTATATATATATACTATAATAAAAGAGCTGGTTTGTGGAGCCCATCGTCTTTGCTATTTTGTCTGTTTGCTTCGTCGTAATTTTTTTCATTTATTTATTTAATTTTTTTGGGGCTTTACACTTCCAAATCCTACGCAACCTCCGTTCCTTTTTGTTTTTGACCATGGCTCTGTAATTTCCGGAGGATTTTTTCCCACCTTCAATACACAACCCCATCTCCTCAATCTTTCTCTATGATGATATTGTACGTTCCTTTGATAGCTTTATGTTTCTTCTCCTTTTTCTTTTCATTTTTTTCCTTATCAGATTTGGGTTTTTGTCCAGGGATCAGATCAATGGAGAACTGGTTGTTGTGACGTTTTCAGATGGCCGTGCGTAACCTACGTGGAGATTTGATAGAAGTTAAATAATTGAAAGGAATAGTATGTGCTCTTAATTACTCTCTTCTCCATCGATTAGGAAATTTGTTGCTATCCACTTTGTTCCTTTCTTCTTATCCTCCAATTGATTAGGGCACAATTTATGGCTAGAAATTGATTGGTTTGAAGGTTAGTGGTTGATTTTTTTTTTTTTGGTTATTTTTATTTTCTGATGTTTCCTTCAGTTTTGATTATAGAAATATCTATACTTGTATGTTTGATTTCTACAAGTAGTTTAGGATTTCCATAAACGTGCTTTTTACATTTTAGCAAGTCTGTCTCGGTTAGGAGCATGTTAGAAGTTTGATGTTTACAAGCTAGATCAGTCAGCTACTTTTGAGAAGGCGTGAAGATAAATATTATTAATAATAAGTGGTATATGTTACTTCTATTTTTAATTTTGCTCTATTTCAAGCTTAGGCATCCAATACAAATGACAAATTAGTAAGGAAAAGGATTATACTTCTGTTCATTAATAATGTACATTTCTCTGTATGTGTGTCTTGATTCAATGAGTTTAAGGAGATTGCGATGTTTTTCATGTCAACACCCACAACTGCCACGATAAAACTAACCCCACTAGAAAAAATGAGTCAGTTTCCATGTTCATATATAAGTGCTTGATTTTTGGAACTAATGCTAAATTATTTCTTCAAGTTGAGAAATTGTTTGGCTTTAAAATTTTTTAATCTATTTTAGAACTATTTATTATGTTTTCATAAATGATAACTATATATTGTTATTGGAAAAATTGGTGTAGAAATGCTCACTAATGAAGCTCGTGAAGTTACAAGGTATGAACTCATATGTGCAAACCGGTATTTGTTTCCATATTTTGCTATTACCACTGTCATTATATTTTGACAAATTTCATGTTTGGTGTTTTTTCTTTGGTCGTTTGCAAGGGATGTTCATAAAGACTATCAAACTTCTAAGCTGGGGTAAATCGAATGCGACATTTTTTAGGTTGTTAAAAATATTCTTATTTTGTTTACATAATTTTGTCTTAGTGGAAGAATGTGCCTTTCTTTTTTTTTTTTTGCCCTAATATATCCATAGGCCTTTTCACATTAGCTATGTCTTTGATGGGAACATTTTACCATCAACGATTCAACGTTCTTCTAGCATCGTTTTTTAAATAATAAATAAATAATTTTTATTTTCTCTTTCCCCAATCTCTTAGTGCCAAGTATTCTATAATGCATAAAATTCAATTTGACATATGTTATATAGTCGGCAAACACAAGTTAAGATGGCAAGCAACATATCCAAGTGCAAAAATTTATTTAAAAAGCAGTTATTCTTTAAGATCTTAGTACACTCACGACAGTGGGATTATGATTGGCTAATGTATTGGTTTTATGATGCTTGGTGATCTACAAGACAAAAGGTTCACAAGTGAAAATAGTGCTTGTAGTTTACAGTAAGCACATCCACATACAAAATGATTAGTAAACTTCTCCATGTATGCAGGCTAGAAGCTGTGTGAACGTGTATAGAGATTATTCTGATGGATGTTGTGATATGTTTTCATTCTGATGTAGGGTTCTTGGATATTTCATATAATGGAATTGTTTCTAGAGGGGATATATAGTTGGGTGAGTTTAATAAAGTATCATAAAATTGTTGGTTTTTTGCGTCTACATAAGCATTTTCCTACATGTTTTTTACTTATTATCTAGCCCTAACTAGTATTATAAAATATTCTTGCTAACTTAGAATCCTCTCCCTATAATATACCAAACATGAAACAAGAAACATCGAATGCATTTATGTACACTTTGCGCTCAAATGGACAAGGAATCGAGGACCTTATCACTTGTGAAACTAATTAGAGGGCTTAACTTGCGGGTTGCCCATGGACGTACCACAGGCAATCGAGCCTATTTTTGGTTGACTCCTCCTAAAAGCACCATGATTTTTGAGTGAGTCATTATATCATTGTATTGTATATTTTACTCTTGACACAAGATAGATCATGTCCTTTCACTCGTAGGAGGTAAGAACTAAGACTATAAATAGAAAAATTTTATTTGACCTCTGAAACCATCCACGGCCTACGTACTTCTAGGAGGTGTAAAATAGCAGTAACGATCATACAAACTTCTAGCTATGATCTTTTCAGTTTTGATGCCCGTTCTTCATATATTGACTTGAATATCAGAAACACGAAACTGGCACCAACTTTCTGCTTCATAAGAAAACCCCAAGTTGGGAAATAAATTATCAGTGTTAATATTTGCATCAAGCTCACCGGAGAGCGCTATAATATTGGATTTGCTTCTAGCAACCAATCTAGGCCCATATCAGCCCAGATGATGGATCAACTTCAATTCTTTAAAGAGTAAATTATACCCACCATCACCAACCTTTGTATCTATTTGCACTTTGGTCTCCAACCTTTAAACTTGAACCAATAGACCTCCAACCTTTAGAAAATCCACTCATCCAAATAGATCAATTTCTTCCCTTCAACGCTAGGGTTTGTTTGACAACTAATTATGACGAAATCTTATTATAATTAAAAATAAATTTCAAATTCTCGTTACATGAAAATGTATGAAAGTGATACGTATAGAAAAGTGAAGTGTGTGTATATTTCAAATTTTGTAATTATATAAATGTGTTGCATTTCTGTACTTCTGTGCCACCTTAATTTGAAATTTGATAATAGCATCTCTATATAATTGCTTGCCAAGCAAACCCTAGCGTTGATTGGGAGAATTCATCTATTTGGATGACCAGTGCCAATTTTCCAAAGGATGGAATTTTTTGGTCCATGTTTAAAGATTGAGGACATTCTTAAACAATAATAATATTTATAAGGAATCAATAACAATCTCATTCTATATCAAAATAAATAAATAAATAAATAAATAAATAACAATCTCATTGTTGCATTAGCTAGTTAACATGCTCTATGATGCCAATCGCTAGCATGCTCCAATAGGGTTTTTTTAAAGAATTAATATTGGTTTATATTAAGCAATTAATACAATTACAAAATATAAGATACTGTAGAATTTCATTGCCCGAATATCTAACACCCACTAGCTGTGGGAAGATTAATGTCCTTTATTGTCCTATATTTTAAGAGGAACTTTGAACTAATTTATTTTTCGATTTGACAACCATCAAATAAGAAGAGACGGCATGTTTGGCTGGTCAAAAGATTGGGATGCAAAAATATCAGAAATTTCTCCATGAAATCTGCTGAAACGACAGCGTTGGGTCCCTGGATTCCACCTTGGCGCAAATCAAGGCGACATATCTCCCCAGTTTTTCCCCAGTAATTACCCTGTGCTAATTCCCTTTCTTAGTGGTAATCTATAAACTTCTTTAACTTTTTCCTGGCAGCTAGATAGCAATCGGCATATAGCACATCTAATTAGACAGGTTATTAGAGTGGAATGTTATTCTTCTTGTCAACATTTAAAGTTCGAAAAGTACACAATGCTTAGAGAGAATTTATGATACTTGTTGCCATAAATATTTTACTATTTATTGACACCTCATGGGATACTAAGTATTGACAAATAAGAATCCAATTAATTGATTATTATTGAGATTTTAAGTCCACTTTTTTTTTATTCTTTGGTTTTTATCTGTCTTCCATACTATGAAAGTATATTATATTTATTATCATTCTTTTTTTTAAAAAATTTGCAAAACATAAGAGGTGATCTCTCAATTGATACATCACAGCCATGACAAATGTTAACATGCATGGAGCTGTTAATTATCTCAGCACCTGACTTGCTATGACACTGCCGTAATATTGCCGTATTAGGTGAAGGATTATCACATATTTTCTATGGAGTCTATTGGATACCATGTATAGTGTCCAATAGATTATGTTGTAGGGTTTCATTGGACACATTAGGGGATGGGTCCTCCAATATATCTAATGAGATCCTACCACAAAATCTATTGAGCACCATAAAATGGTGTGCAATGAACTTTATAAAAAAACCAAATATTATCAAGCCACTGCAAAATATATTAATAATAAATAGATCAAATAAAAAGTAATTTTTCCACGTGAATTCTCAAGCCAGCTGGTGGTATCCATGCTCAGTTAGTCTGTTTTAATAAGGACAGATTTTCATATTTGCGTCAAACTTCATACTCATTATACTCGTTTTGTTACTTTGCTGAAGTTCTTTTAAACAAAAAATATCATTTCCTATTGTTTTTTTTTTAATTTTTAACAGTTCCTGGAGCATGCTTATTAATTTCTATTCAAATTACAATCAAATTATTCATTTATTTCCTCATCAAAATTTTGCCATTTTAAGTAAATATAAAGCTTTTGAGAATATCGATGACTAAAAATAAACATTTAGGACAACTTTGCTGGACAGAGAAACGTTTAGGTACTAGTTGTGCTAATAACCCATTTGCAAGATATATGAATTGAGCCTGCCTAGCAGAAAAGAATCCACATAATTTCCCTTGCCAAAATCAAGATAGAAAACCTTTGAATGGACGAACCATCGAACAGTAATATGTCACGCTCCTAATTATGACAATCACTCCATTATTCTACGTCTTAATCATTGTGAAAAATATTACCTTCAAAGTAATAATTAATCTAATGATTTAACGCTTATAATTGTCAAGTCATCAATAATTAAAAAGGTCATTGCTCTTAAACAGTATTGTCTAATTTGTTTATCTCGTCAGCAGGGGCTATTGTATCAATATACATAACTAACACCCATGTGTTAATGGAACTTACGTTTTTAGAAGTTATCATATGAGTAGTGAACATATTAATATTTGCATGTCATAAACCAATGTTGCAAAAAGCTTTGATTGCATCTCAACTATACAAATACAAGCTTAATTTCAAACTTCAACTTGATATTTCTTCTAGTGTTATACTTTTTAAAATCTTGCCATGGACTGATTATCATTAAACTCAAAAAATAATATATTCTCTCTTTCTCTCACACAAGTGACATGTGAGTTATGATACATTACCTACTCTGATGACTAGTTGAGTGACGAATAAGGGTCAAAGTAGTAGTTTGGCCCGTTAACATAATAGTCTAGTAGGCAATGTTTCACTACTCAAGGCAGATTTTTAGTTTTGTTTTTTCTTATCTTGATAAAAAGATTAGTAGTGACTGCAAAAATGGAAGTGTAGCAGAGGATTTGGGGCTTTCCACGTGCATGTCTTCCTTTATGACCCTTTTTGCGAATGCAGATTGTCAATAATTCATATGCTAACGTGGGATCAACTATACACAAATCACCCAACGTGAACGGCAGGTGCAACCACTTCACTTTCTTTTACAACCTTAGATCAACTCCGTCAGATTCTCCAAGAAAACAACTAGCTAGAATATACTGGTTTGCCGGCAAAAATTAAAATACCCGACAATCGATCACTAATGTCACAACCCGTGAACTGGATGAGAAGGGTATTCTAAACTTGTACTTGATGAAGCCCGTCTATTGTCTTACTCTAAAAAATAAAACACTAATAAATAATTTTAAGCTGACAGTATATGGACAAATATAACACACGCGTCTACGTGTCACAAATCTTTTTTCGGGGTTCAAGGGATAGTGAGGTTTGACATTGTGCTGGTTACTTTTCAACTTTCAAGCCCCCCTTTGTATTGGATGCCATCCCTTTTGGATAGGATCCAGCTCCAATTCTTCTTCTTCTTCTTCTGTTTTTGTTGTAACTTTTCTTTTCCTTGTACTAAATTAAACAGTAATGTGTAGTGTCAGGTCATCCCATCAAGTGTCGTAATCAAGATTTAGGTCGATAATTTAAAAAAGGTAATCAAGATTAGTATTCAATTAAGGTTTCTTGAAACTACGGGGCATCGGCATGTGAAAAGAGGGCCCTAGAAAATGATCCTTTTAAGCAACATGTTGGACTAATTAGGGCAGTCCGAACAAGAGAACATTTCTCATCATCACATGCCTACTTAGTGCACTCCATCTTGCTTT
Source organism: Nyctanthes arbor-tristis (assembly GCA_963692815.1). NCBI lineage: Eukaryota > Viridiplantae > Streptophyta > Magnoliopsida > Lamiales > Oleaceae > Nyctanthes > Nyctanthes arbor-tristis. The sequence continues at coordinate 103,096 of CAVNYN010219772.1, forward strand.
AATAAATTAATCGAATTTTCAAATTTTAAAAGGTCACTCTTACAAGTTACAAAGATCAACAGCTGAAATTGTTAAGATTGTTGAGTAGGTTTCTCACATCCTTGATTAAATATTTGATTAATTAATCAGAAAAGAGAACAATAGTTTAAATTCTTATATAATGAATATTAATCAATTTTATCCATCATAGATGCAAAATAATAACGTTTGGACTATCGTGACACTATGTTGTTCTTTACAACAATAGATTGTGAAAGTGACTAACATGCACTTGCATTTACTCGATTACTAAATTTGGTTTAGCGGACTAACCTACTAAACTTATATAATTATAATCGAGTTACATCAAAGAATCTTGAAGCATGCATGCATTAGCTGGCGCGTGGTGGTGTGATCAACTGTGGGACATGGTTCACGGAACAATTGAATGTCCCATTGGATATGGCATAAATATTGTTTTGAATTGGACCTACAAGATATTGGAGAATACAATAAACAGAAAATTTATATGGCTAAATGCAGTCTTTTGATTCTTTGTGAACGCTGAACGGATTGTGTGACATGAGTAAGAGCAAGTAGTAATGCTAGAACATGGCAAAAGTCATAAAAATGATTATTTATATAAGACAGGCTTGTCAAAAAAGCACATGAGTCGACAAGCTCGCGATCCGGCAAGCCGATTGGCTAGCAAAACTCATTGGTGAGCTACTCGTGATTGTCTCGTCTTGAAAGCAAGCCAGGCGAGCAGCTCGAAAAAAAATGAGAGAAGCTCACGAGCCGCTTGGGCCCGGCTTGCAAAACACGAGTCGAGCTCAAGCCTAGACACAATTATATTTTGCGAGCTGAGCTCAAATTTGAATACTAGTCCAAATATGGCGAGTCGAGCTTGCACAAAATTTGGCAAGCCAAGCATGGCTCGTTGAGCCAAATTGACAAGCCTAACATGAACGTGTATGTAAAAATATAGTTGAACTAGAATTGTACGTAGAAAATTGAACATATATAAATGGGCAAACATAAATAATCACCCCATCAACAACATAGAAGTGTTAATGTCTGTACCCGCCATCAGTATAGAGCTGATAGTTCAAGTCATTTACCACTTAAATTCCTATTAAGAAATATTTTCTACTTCAGAATTGAATTTGGTTAAAGAAATCATATTTGCATACTTATGGATCAGACATTGACTATACAAATATTCATTACTCATATTTACAAAGCTTTTGTTATTTCTAACTGGGAATAGAGTACTAACAGGACTAATGGTAATCGGTGAACGTGTTGAATTGAACGGTTTTAAAGTAAATGAACTAAGAGCTTTCAAAATGTGGATAATTTATAACGACAAGAGAGGTAAAATATGTATTAAGAATATACAAATGTTTAAAACATGTTATTGTAATTGAATAATTATCAAATCAAATGTAGATCGGAAGAGAGATAAAGTAATAAATTAATAAAATAAAGAGTATCAAACAATCTCTAAGAAATCAACCTTAGGACAAGGAAGTTGACCTACTATTTTTAATGGGTAGCCATGATTGAAATGCAAAATTAGAGAATTAGGGAAATCTCCATAGTCACTCAAAACGCCCAAGATTATTAGGACAACACCAAAATTTTTAACTCAATTTTTTCCACTAAATCTAAAGACCAACTTGAGACCTTCATATACGTGGAGACTGGTCATAGGCTGTACCCCACCACTCACGGCTTCGATTATTACGCATGAACAAATATGTTTAAAACCATGTCACCTTAGTAATGTATTTTTAATAATTATTATTATATAATTAACGGATTTTAATGATTATTTCCACCGAACATCATGTGCTTATTAGCGTCAGCAAAGTTTAATTAGAATGGAACCTTTCGAATTTCTTTTTGATTCTTTCTTCACGGTCCATGATCCAATTGTCTTTAGAAGAGATCGTACAATTTTCTCATTAATATTTAGCCCCAACCACTAACAAATTTTGTAGGGAAAAAATTAATTTATTAATTATCATATCCACACTTCACCAACCGGAAATTCCGTATGACGACAAATAACACTGTAATAATGCCTTTGGTACAATATTTGTGAATAAAAAATAATTAACTTGTGAATTTGAAACTTGAAACCGATTTTGCCTAAAAATATAGTGAGTAGCCTAAAGTCTAATATTGAGTTTCATCCTCCTATTCTTCGTGATATTAAATCACTTCAAGTAAATACATGAATTATGGCACTTTTGACTTTATTCTGTGTGAGACAAGTAAGATTGCTTACTCTATTGCTAGTTTGCTACTTGTACTTTTGCTTCAATGCTTGCTTGTGATGTTTTGATTGTACCCTTATTATTTTTAGTACGACCATTGCCATAACAAATGAAGAAATTTCGTTTCACAAAAAAAAAAAAAAAAAAAAAAAAAAAAAAAAAAAAAACAGTTAAAAAAA
>CAVNYN010219776.1:0-38718 GCA_963692815.1 Nyctanthes arbor-tristis
TGAAACAGTGCAGCCGCACTGTACCATCTCCCTAGACCAGAAGGGCTGGCGCGGGTGCCTCGGCTCAACAGGGCGGCTGGACGGAGCCAAAGACGGTATGGGGTGCTGATTTTTTCCTAGAAAAATTGCACCAAAGTTCCTCCAACCTTTTTAATATGTTTTAATTCAATCTAAAAGATTTATTTATGATCTTTTAATACTTGAACTCTATTTTTTCACATAATTGATCATTATTTCAATTGAAAAGATTTTCTTTTGACTATTTTACACCATCATCAAATCTTGTTGGTTGTTATTCAACCTATTTTGAATAAAGTTGAAATAAATTATGTAATTGTCAGGGCTTTGACTTCATGAAGAAAAAAAATAAATTTGATTTTGGTAGCACACATAGTAAAGAAGTAAGAGTGTGCAGCGGAAGCAATTTATCCAATTGCGTATTATGCTTTTGAAAATAATAGTTATTGTCTCAATATTTACCGAATCTCGAGGACGAAATTCATTTAAGTGGGTAGATTGTAACATCTCACAAGAATTAACCCTCAATTATGCTATGTGGTCATTATTTTTTGAAAATAATTGCTTGAGTTACATTAAAAGAACTCAAAATTGTCACCCAAATGACAATCAAAGAAAGAATGTGGTCCTAGATTAACATAAACCAAAGTACGGTGATTTAATTGAAAGATAATACAATGAATAAGGATTTCTCACTCAACAAACATGTGAACCACGTTTAGCCACATCGCCGCCAGGTGTGTATGACGCCACATCGCGCCACATGTCACGCTATAATTGGCGGAACTCAAAGATTTATTAAAAACAACTTAATCCTAACTATTATAAATAGGTCATAGGGGTCCTCAAAGTTTCTTTAACCCCTAAACCATCCCCACTCTCCCCTAAAACTCCCAAAATTCGTCCAAAGGTGTTGTGGGGAGAAAAACACCTTAAAAACCCACCAAATACTTGATTTTGCACTTAAAAAAAGGCTCCTTACTATATATGGAAAGATTCTAATTTGAAAAATAGCTTTGATTAGGGAATAACGTTCTACATTAGAATTATTGAAACAATCTTTGGCAATTCTTTGAGGTGAGTAATAGGTACTTTGATTCCCTTTCTCTCGTTCATAACATTTTCATAAAATATGCATGGATTTTTTATACATCGTCACCATGGAAGGAAATTGATTTATTGCATTTGTATCGCTAGTTAATGCTCTACTCATTTTGCTTTGCTTTGTGGTGATATGACCTTACCATGTGGTCCTAGTCATTTTGGCTATACAGCAATCTTTGTGGTATTATGGCTTTGCTATGTGATCTTGGCCATTTTGAATCATTGAATCTTGTGCATACCACGGATATAGTTTAACTACTGATAGGGCCCTCTTGTGCATCTAAAGGCTTTGTATATTCAACTGTTTTCTCAAAAATGCATTTTTTTTTACATAAAAGGTGAATAAAAATATTTGATTATTTACTGAGTACTTTGTACTCACCCTTCCTTCCCTTTCCTTTTTATTACAATTTTGTAGGTATTAAATTAAAAGTTTTATGGCCAAATAGTCCCAAGGATGGAGAAGATACATGGATGTTATTTAGATTTTGATGTATGGCTGAGATTTTGTTGTGGATGGCTGCAATAGTTATTGTAAAATGGTATGATGTATAATAGTGTTTGACTTGTGTTTCTAAAATCTCGCCTTCAAATTTTGAATTGCAATTTATTTCTCAATACTTGCGCTATTGTTAAACGCCGGTAATACAAGAAAGCAAGGTAATAAATTTGGAGGCGTGACAATTTTCTTCTAGAGTATTCCAATCCCAGCTGCTTTTTTCATAGAACTCCACATTTTGACTGATGATTACTTTCCTATCTCTTGGACTGTAAAGCTTATAGCCCTTTAAGCTTGTATCATAGCCAATGAAAATAAGCTTAACATTTTTCTCATCAAGTTTTCTTCTTGTCTTATCTGGTACATGCGCATAAGCAATACTCCCAAAGACTCGTAAATGGGAAATTCCAAGTTTTCTTCCACTTCAAGTTTCTTGCAGTGTCTTTCCCCATACACTTCTTATTGGAGATCGGTTGGATAAATACACTGCACATGCAACAGCCTTTGCCCAAAATTCTTTTGGCATTTTCTCGTTCTTGTGCATGCTTCATGCCATGTTGAGGATAGTTCTATTCTTTCTTTCTACCACTCTATTCTATTGGGGAGACCTTGGAATTGTTATAGGACGTCGAATTCCATTTTCTTACAGAATTTCAAAAACTCCTTAGAAGTAAACCCCCCTCCTTGATCAGACTTCACCGCTTTAATGGGACATCCACTTTCTTTCTCTACTGCAGCTTTAAACTTCTAGAAAGCTTAAAAAACTTCTGATTTTTTTCCTTCAAGGAATGCACCCATCTTTTTCTTGAAAAATCATCTATAAAGAGAAGGAAATAATTGCTCTTACCAAGAGAACTTGGCTTAATTAGACCACAAACATATGCATATATGAGCTCGAGAGGCTTATGGGCTTTTAAGTTTGTCTCCTTTGGAAAGATTTTCCGAAATTGCTTTCCATACAACCATCCTTCATAAAGCTTATTTGGATCGTTAATATGCGATAATCCCTTTACCATATTTTTCTTAGACAATAGGTCAAGTCCTCCAAAGTTAAAGTTCCCGAACTGGAGATGCCAAAGTATGATGCATCTTTATAGAAAGCTTTAAGATATTTTGCAACATCATTTTGGATTTTTAGAGGAAATAATCTATTCTTTGGCATTCTCACCTTCATTATTAATTTTCCTTTACCATCTATTATAAAAAGGCAATAATCTTTTGAGTAAATATTGTAGCCTTTCTCCAAAAGTTGACCCAAGTTTATGATATTGCTTTTCATGTCGGGAACATAATAAACACTAGAAATCATGCGATGACTTTCATCCTTAGCACGGATAAGAATGTTACATTTTCCTTGTACTGGTACTTTAGTTTCATCTCCAAAGGAAACATTGCACTCACATTTTCATTGAGCTCTGTAAACATACCTTTTCTTCCACACATACGGTTGCCTACTCTAGTGAAAAGATACCATCTGGTTTCTTGACATTCATCATCACCTTTGTGTACTAGTAAGAGTGGAACATCATCTTCTTTTGTTTCTGCATAGTTGGTCCTCTCCTAAACTTTATTATTTTTAGTCCTACACTCCTAAGCATAATGACCAAACTTTTTACAATTAAAACGTTGGACTTGAGATTTATCATACCTTGAGATAGATTGTCCCCGTCCACGTCCTCTTGTTGAGGTTTCTCTTTTCTCATAATTATTGTTGAAGTTCCATCCTTGGCCACTATTATGGTTACCGCATCATCCTCCACATCGACCTCTACCTCGGCCATATTGACTTCTATTGTTGCCTTGGCATTCTTCTTTCTCCTTGCTCCTTTTATGTTCATCTTGAAAAGTTACTCAGTCATTCCATGTTTCTTCTTATGCTTTTCTTCATAGGCTTGTAACGATCCTTGGAGTTGCTCGATCGTCATATCCTCCAAGTCTTTTGTTTCTTCGATTGTCACAACAATATGTTCAAACTTGGGATCCAAAGAACGGAGTATCTTTTCCATAATTCTCACGTCTTCCAATTTCTCACCATTTCTTTTTCATTGATTTGAAATGCTCAAGACTCTTGAAAAATAATTGGGGATAGACTCGGATTCTTTCATATGTAACGACTTTAATTCGCCTCTTAGAGTTTGAAGACGTACCTTCTTTACTTTCTCGTTTCCTTTGTAGGATGTTTAGAGCTTCTCCCATGCTTCCTTGGCGGATTTTGCATTGGAAATCTTCTCGAATCTATCGTCATCTAGTCCTTGATAGATGAGGAAGAGAGCTTTCTTGTCTCCTTTCCTTGAATCTCTTTAACAATCCCTTTGTTGTTGGGATAGTGATGCCTTATCTTGTGACTCATTATAGCCTTTCTCCACAATGTCCCAAACATCATGTGCTCCAAGTAAAGCCTTCATCTTGATACTCCAATTGTCATAGTTGCTTCCATTTAACGATGGAACTTGAAAGGATGCCATACCACCCATGGCCATGACTTTTTTTTTTTTTTTAAAGACTCTATGAAAAGTACTTTTTAGAAGAAGGCTTGAAACTTTCAAGAAGAGAACAATAAAATTCATAGTGGAAGAGGAGAAAGTATTACAAAAGAACTCTTTATTACAAAAGAACCCTTTTCTCTTTCTTTCACTTTTTCTCACTTTACTCACTTCATCCAAATGGACTCCATCACCGCTATTTATACTAATGGCACTTCCTTAACCAATGGCTAGGATTTTACCACTAATCCCTTAATTCAATGGTTATAATTCATCATCTAGAATTCTCTGTACAAATATTTTAGATATTTGTCTATTACACAAATATATAGAATATCTATAAATATCTCTTACATATATCTCCCAATACTTTTCTAAAAGTGGCTTCTAGTTAATGGGCTATTAGACCTCTTCTACAAAATTCTTTCTATTGGACTTGTAGACCCAAGTTTTTCTTTTGTCCCAAATCAAGTTTACTTCCGTACTTCCACCACCACCACCACTGTATTATCCTTGACTCTTTTTAGTGGGTGTTTGATTATCATAATAGAATCAAATTACAATTAAAAAATTATAATGAGGTGAAATTAGTGGTGGAGATTTAATAAAAGTTTGGAATGTGTTGATATAATTAAGCAGTTATCAAATTAATGGAATGTAAAATTATAATATAATGACAGAATGAGACAACAACTATTTATTCAAGAATCTGGCTGTTATGGTTCTTATTTTGTTGTTGATTGAAGAATTCAAAAACCCCAAAACCACCATTTCTCCCCATTCTAAAACCACTGCTAACACAGGAATTACTGGCTTCTTCCCTTCAAAAAGAATCTAGAATATCCTAAATTTGGAATTTTGTCCTTTGGATACTGTATAAATGCTCTACCACCATATATCCAGCGGTATTGGCTATCAGATGCCTTTGTGGCATGCTACATACGCGTCTGAGTGCATAATACTGTCAGACGTTTGGCAGTAGACCATTACTGTTAATATTGACGATGAGTAGAGATGTAGAATGAGTGAAGACTAAAAAAATTAGAATCTATGTTTATAATCGAGTGTTGTCGAATTAACAAACGCGGAGTGATTCAAATTGTGCTGTAGTGGTTAAATGCTCATGTTCCGACTGAGAGGTTCTGGATTCAAACCACACACGCGTCTCTCCCATATCCCCTTGTGATAAAATAAATAAATAAATAAATAAACAAGAAAAAAAAAGGATGTCGATATTATAATTTTTGGAGAATCTATAAATATATACACACACACAATACCAGAGTCATTATCATTTTTGTTTTCTCGTTCTTTTTCATTTGCTAAAATGTGCATCTTATCTTGACCTTCTAGTAATTCTCTTGAAGATATTGACCATCCAATGTTTTCATAATATATAGACTTTATTTTATTTTATTAATTACATATATTTAATTAACATTAATATTTCTAGAATTATCTTTTTATTCCAAAATAAAATTTCCTGTTCATTTTTACCATAAATCTCAGCTCCGTAATTGATTCAATCACTTTGAATTCATTTCCCGTCAACTTCTTCTTCTTCTTCTTCTTTTTTTTTTTTTTTTTTTTTAAAGTTTGGATTTCTTTGATAAAATTAATTAATTTCTATCATAATCTATATATCTATATCTATTTATATATTATATTATTATATATACATAATAATAGAGTCGTTGCCATTTTTGTTTTCCCTCTTTTTTTTACTTGCTAAAACTATATCTCATCTTGACCGTTTAGTCATTCTCTTGAATATCTTGGCCCTCCGATTTTTTCATAATATACAGACTTTATTTTATTACTTAGATATATTTAATCAAAATTAATATTTCTAGAGCTATCTTCTTATTCCAAAATTAAATTTCCTGTTCATTTCTTTCATAAATCACAACTCTGCAGTTATTTCAATCACTTTGAATCCATTTACTATCAACTTCTCCTTCTTTAGCAAGTTCAATAATTGGTGTTTAAGTAAACGAGCATAACTTTCGCATATCATCCACTAGCTGAAAAATAAGCTTTTAGTTGTATCTGATAGTGGTGGTGCTGGAGACGAGGAGCTCGAGCTGGTGGAAAATGGATGGGTCGAGAGGGTGTGAAGGGGGGTGTCGTTTGGCGAAGGAGACGAGGGAATTACTGTGGATAATTCCACTGCGTCTGAGTATTTCGTTTATGTACTGATTGTGCAGGATTTCTTTCACTGGAAGTAGCGACAACACCATCCGTTAGCTTCGTCTTATTTGATGTTTTCTTGATTGTTTGATCTTAGGCTCGAACTAGTAAATAATTGTATGGTCTTTTTCAAAGAAAGAGCATCTGATACCTGTGACTAGAAAGATTGTTTGGTAACCATTTATAAAAGGTAGGTTTATAAATGGATTTAAAATTTAAATTTTGTATAAGTATCAATATTTGATTCTGCCACATGGAGGAAAGTTCACATCACATCAAATATGTAGTTAAATGTAGTACTGTCATGTGTTTAAAATTTGAAATTTAAATTGATTGATATATTGAAATGAATTTTTAATTGGTTAACACTTTTTTTGCTTGCCTTGCCTTGCTAGCCAGCAAGGATTTGCTTGCCTTGCCAACTTGGATTCTCCGTCCAATCCCATTAAAATCCTGGGTGGATTTGATTGCTTTCCTAGCATCTATTCATTGTCCAATACTGTTAAAATCTTGGAATGGATTTCTGGGTTGAGCAGGACAAGATGTTCATCACTTCTTATTAGCTTTCTTTTTCTGATTGTGTTTGAGATATCCATACTGTTGTGACCGAGCTGACATGGAGTCAACAGTCTATGGTCAAACCCACAATCAGTGGCCCACACTCAGCCTAACTGTAGACTTGACCTAGTTGTTCCTGACCGATCTCGATACACTTCACACAACTGCTCTGTCATGACGAGCTGATCACAAGAGATATGGACGCAACCACACTGGGATATGCAGAGCTGAACTCCATCCCATATCTCCCTCATCTAGATCCTTATTAAATAAACCGAACTGAATTCAACATGTGGGTCATATCAATGATAGAATTGTACCCTACTATAGGGACACAAATTCCAAGTGTAATCTAGCTGTCGTGGCCACATTGACATGTCCAAGCCGACCTCGCTTCCTCATGAGCCAAGCTGAGCATGACATTCCCAGCTGATTCTATTAAGCGTTTCGGCCGACCCGATGACCTGGAAGAAGGAAGCGTCTATAGACGTCTAAACCCCGACCTCCCAGGTAGAGTCCGCTGAGCCAACCTGCATAGGCCACCAAAGTATAGCAGGCCTCGATCCTTACCAGGTGGCAAACGATCGTTGGAACAGATGTAGAAGTATCGGTAGCTTGCTAGGTAATGGAATCATGATGTCATTGTGATGTAATCTCATTGGGCACTATAAACATGCCTGAAGTTGTACATAAAGAAGGAGAGACAACCCTTTTAGGTCTCCCTATACAGCCATAACTGGATCATTTTATAAGTCTAACTGGTTAATTATCGTTTTCACCTACCTCTCATCTGACTCCATCTAGTCTTATACATTTATTAAACCATACTCCAGCTTGATACTAGCTTGGAATCAAACCCATCTGAATTCCATGTCAGCATGGTATTCTTGACCTAGTGTCTTGGTCAAAATTATTGTTGACTAGAGATCGTGACAATGTCGACCGTCAACACATGCCAAATTTTCTGCTGACATTTTCTTTAATTTGCTTCACTATTTGCCTTGCATCTTGACCTGGATTTCCATTTTCATCTTTCCCGTACTGAATTTCAACATCATCAAACAAATTCTCCTCGTTTATTTGAAAGGACAGCCTGAGTTCGACATGCGATCTTCTCCCTGATGAAACTCTCAGTGACTCCGGCAGCATACGAGCACCAGAACCAAACACGTCTCGTTTCTCAGTTTGGGAATCTCAGGTACCAAACTGTGACTTCGCTACAGTCCTGGGACTTGAAGGGGAAGGGGGTTCAGGAAGCAGATCAAGACCCAGGAGTTTTGCCACTAAACTTGGAGTTTTTGTCCCTGGAGAAGTGCTGCATTTCTGATGAAAGATTATCAGCTCTTGATTCTGAACCAGAAGTTGGCACTCTTGGTTATTTATTTTCACTTCCTGTTTTGATTCGAATTCCCACCTGCAATGGATTGTCCAAAAAGTCTAATTCAAAATAATTCAAGATTTATCTAGTCATAATTATCATCATTATTACTCACTTTTCGACCCCAATGCAGACACACTGGAAAAAGAAAATTATACTCACAGAGATTCAAAATTTCTTCTTCTTTCAGGGCTAATGAGTACTTCTCCATTCGAATCTCCTCTGACTCCAAGCTGTTTCTTGGAGCTTCCACTCCTGCAAGAAATTAACCAAATTTGAGCTCAAAATCTACAAAGATGCAGACAGAAGGTGGGGGGGAGAGAAAAAGCAAAATAGGACCTTTGAGTAGAGAAGTATCTTCTCCTCCTCCGCTTCCTCCTCGTTGGAGAGGTAGAGAATTATGGGGGTGGAAAAGGGAGGATTGGTGGTCCAAAGGAAGATGCAAATCAAAGATTTGAAAGACAGAACAGATGCAACCAGAGGTTGATTCTTCTTTCAAGTGATGTGGTCTTCTTCCTCTTCTGGTGGATTTAGCCCCACCATCAACCCAATACAGCCACTCTTTGCCCATAACTTGCTACCCACAAAGGTTGCTTTTTTCTTATGCACAAGAAAGAGGGTTCAAAAGACTTTGTAACCAAGAAGATGCTATCTCTGATGAAAATGACACTACCACTACCATCCTACTCTATTTTCTTCTTTTACAAACTTAATTAATGCCTCTAAATACAATAGAGATTGTATTCTATTTTGAAGAAAAAAGAACAAAAAATTTGGGGTGGGGGAACAAAGTATATTAATAGTTATGATTTGACTATATATAGTGGAAAAAACAAAGAACGCCACAAGAGCAAAAATAATTTGGGGAAGGAGGAAAAAACTAAGAATATATTTTTCTATAATATAAGCAGTAAAATATGAGAATAAAACAAAATAACTGTACACTATACAAGACATACACATTTACTCACTGTCACATTGCCACTCAATTTATTCAGTATATATCAAGCAATTATCTTATATTTGACAACAGATTTTACTAGAAATCATAATTCATTTGAAAACTGAAAAATAGAGTCTATCAGTAGCCATTCTGGATTGGATTTAGACCTATAAACAGATCAGTCACCACCCCTATGCTCCATGCACTTTGGCTGCAACTGGCATTCTCTCTCTCTTTCTCTGTAGTTCGGCTTGGCTTTAATCCACACTGGACACAAATAAATATTTCATTTAAATTCTAAGGAAATACAGAGAAATCTTCAACTTTTTATGTAAAAAGAAGATTGATAAATTTTCTAGCACAAGTCTTCAACTGGGTATTTCTACAGCCAGGATTAATTGTCCGTTACCACATAGCCTGCAGGCTCTCTTTTCATAGGAGATATACAAGAAAGTGTACATACCTGCCTGGTAAATGCAAAATTAAATGTTAAACTCGTAATACGACTTACCTTTTCACGTAATCTTGTATTTTCTTCTGAAAGAAACTTCTCCTGAATGAATGTATACGCAATAAGATGTTCACAAAATGAATTTATAGTAACATGATTAATTAATGTAGGAAAAGAAGAAGTGAGGTGGATAATACGGTACCTTTGCTTTCAAATTTTCTATGTTCTCCTTGTACAATTCATCCTATATATATTTCAATAAGAAAAATGTCAAAATCACTGCTGTCATTATTGTTCTCACTTAATTTTCAATGAAGTACTGGTTAATTACACTGTATTTAGAGCTGAGCAGAAATGGCTGCTACTTGAAATTTGATTTAGATTCAAATTTAATACATTCCATCATCCTACATCATCTAATATCAAGACTGATAATTCACTCCAAGTTTGCTTCATTTTAGGCCTACCCTTTTCTAGAAAGATCAGCTATCATCACACTTAATAAAAATCTTGCTTGCACATCAACCTAATATATAGGTTACAACCACCACTTTGTTCAAGACAAATTACTTATGACGAAAATGCAATCCAACCTTATATACCATCCAGCAATAAACCTGTGATCGGAGTCCACACTCCCGTATGTCTACTTCCGTTTCAAGCATGCTAGGTTTAGTTCGTAACTAAGGAGTTAACCTTCAAGACAGGGTGCTAATTAATTGAAGTTGGTGAAATCTCGTTCTAGTGTATTATATTTGTACCTTTCTTGCTCTGATGTTTTTTAGGCTTTTTTCTAGTTGGCGGTCAATATCTTGCAGTTCTTCAAGTGAACATGTTCCCAAGCTTTGCCCTAAAAGCTTCCTGTGAACCACATACATCACCATAGACTCAAGTATTAAATGAAGATTTTCAGAAAATAAAAAAGAAAAAAAAAATCCCACTAAGAACACAGACCGTTTGGAACTTTCAAGGAGCTGTATCTTCTTTGCCATGAATTCTGCTTCATCCTTCAGGTGCTGCAACAGAACCAGTTATTAGAAGTACTAACAGCCAAGAAGTACTATGTGAAAGCTTTTGGTATAAAAACAATGCAGTTCAAAGTCACAACACTGATGTTTGAGAAATTTGGCAGCAACTGCAAGATTAGTTATCATATGAGTACAGAGCTGAAAAAATCACTGCCTGGTATCAGAACAAATAAAAGAGAATTAAAGAACACAAGTTAATGTAGTTCAGTAAAATCAAAAGAATTATAAGAAGATCAACTCACATGCCTTGGCTAAACCTATGGCTCAATTTTGTTGCTCTATAACAAGATCGTGACATGTGGCTTTTCCTGGATCATTGATCCCCCGGTTTCATTTAAATAGCCATGTCTTCCTCATTCCAGGGTTAATCTGTTTTCTAAGTTTTACTGTGCTACAAAATACTCTCTTCTTTTCTTTTTTAACTATAGTTTTCTCTCTGATTTGCCTCTTGATTCTTGGTGTAATCACTTGTAAATTTGTAAGGTTGTGATCTCTTGATGAGATAGGTTAGGCTTTGTTGTCGTTAGATCCTGTGAGAGTGAGATACTTTGTGTAACTCAGATTTCTTTGCCATTGTAATATTTTGAAGTTGCCTAGAGAAACTGAGCAATAATCCCTCGATGGATTGTTCAATGGAGACTAACCCTAGTAGTGAACTCTGGGTTGTGTGTTCATTATCTAGAGCTGAGTGATCCTAGTTATTATGCCGATGTGCTCTAACTAAGGTGGAGCAACAAAACAATAAACCAGCAATACAACAAAAAATAGAACCTGAGGTTGAAAATCAACCGTCATTGGCTGATTATCAACTCACAAGAGATAGGGTAAGAAGATAGGTGAGATCTTCTACTGGATATTCTAATGACGACTTTGTGACTTTATATATATCTCCTGATGATATGTATAATGAACATTCTTCTTTTGGTGAAGCAATTAACTGTTCTGAATAACTGTTCTTTGGCTTGCTGTTGTGAAAGATGAAATTATTTATCCATATCAGAACACTTGAGTTCTTGTTAAAAAGCCAAAAGATCTTATGGATTTTTAAAATAAAGGAAGATGATTCTGAAAAATAGGAAGAAGTTATAAGGCTAGGCTTGTTGCTTAAACTTTCTTCTTCCCCACCCCCACCCCCACAAAAAAAAAAAAAAAGAGACGGTATAGATTACAATGGAGTGTTTTCACCAGCTGTAAAAGTATACCACAATAAGGATTTTACTTCCACCACAATAAGGATTTTACTTCCTCTTGTACGTCATTTTGATTGGGAATTAGATCAACTTGATGTAAAGAATGCATTATTTCTTAAATGGAAATCTTGAGGAAGGTTTTGAAATTAAAAGGAACATTGGATTTGTGTGTTTACTTAAAAAATCTATATGGCTTAAAGCAGGCATCTAGGATTGGTGTGTTTACTTAAAAAATCTATATGGCCTAAAGCAGGCATCTAGTGGTAAAAGGGAAATTTGGGTCTTTTATGATAAAACTTGGTTTTCGTAAAGACAACTATATATGATTTTAGTTTATTTTATTCATGATTTTAGTTTATTTTATTACGAATATGGTGGGGTACAGGGAAATTTGGGTCTTATATGATAAAACTTGCTTTTCGTAAAGACAACTATATATGATTTTAGTTTATTTTATTACAGATATGGGGATCAAAATTCTGTGTGTTTACTTGCTTCTTTATGTTGATGATATGTTACTTGTCTGCAATAACATGAATAAATCAATTATGTGAGGAATAAACTTAAAGCAAAAAATTGAAATGAAAGATTTATGGCATGCAAAAGAAGATTTGAGGCATAAACATTGAAAGCGAATTAGATAAGGATTTTAAATCCTCTTGTTACTCATTTTGACTGGGAATTAGAGCAGCACGATGTAAAGAATGAATTATTTCTTACATGGAAATCTTGAAGAAGGTTTTGAAATTAAAAGGAAAATTGGATTGGTGTGTCTACTTAAGATATATCTATATGGCCTAAAGTAGGCATCTAATGCTATAGGGAAATTTGGATCTTATATGATTAAACTTCATTTTCATAAAGACAACTGTATATGATTTTAGTTTATTTTATTACAAATATGGTGGTCAAAATTCTGTGTGTTTACTTGCTTCTTTATGTTGATGATATATTTCTTGCCTGCAGTAACATGAATAAAACAATTATGTGAGGAATAAACTTAAAGCAAAAAATTGAAACGAAATATTTAGGTCTATGGAAAATGTCAAACCTAGTTCTTTACTTTAGGAAATCAATATAAAATTTCTTCCATAAACTCTCCTAAAACCCAGTTCTTTACCCAATGCAAATGCTTTAGTTTCTATTAGATAGTAATGCTATTTATCTAGACTGGAGACCGGCATTACTACATTGGGGGATGAGTGTGGATGTATAAATACATGGGAGCATTGATTTATTGAACAACTAATGAGGAAATGACATATAACTGGAGACCAATCTTCAATCTAAATAAATAGCATTATTCTTTCTATTATGTTCATAATTGTGTCTACAAGGCCAAATTTGGCCTTTGTAGTTAATGTCTTGAATAGACTCATGTCAGATCCTAGAGAAATGCACTGGAATTCTGTTAAAGGTATGCTTAGATATTTGAAAGGTACAGAAAGGATAGGTGTTGTGTACACTAAATACAAACAAGGTGCTATTTTGAAAGCTTAGTGTGATTTCTATTTTGCTGGGGTTTTAGATACAAGAAGAAGACATCTTCATATGTTTTTACTTTTTGCGATTGATTCATGCCTAAGCTGCACATCCCAGCAATAGAAACTTATTGCATTGTCCTCTACACAGGCTGAATACATTGTTGCACATGATTCACTTAATTAAAGAAGGATTGTGGATTAGAGGTCTATTGAATGAATTGAATTGAATTGAAAGCAATGCAGCATTGATGCAGCATTGATTACAAACAATCAGAGTGCTATCCACTAAGTAGGAACCCTATTTTTCAGAATAGGACTAAATATGCGAGTGTTAGATTCCATTTCATAAGAGATTTAGCAGAAAAGGGCCTAGTAAAAGTTGAGAAAACTTCTACAGTACTCAGTCATTTTGACATGTAGACCAAGGTTTTATCTTCAAATAGGTTTAAATATTGTATGAACTTAATTAAGATTGGGATTGTTTTTAACTCTGTAATCTTTAGTTAGTTTGTTTAGATTTAAATTTTTCTTTCCCCCCCCCAACAGGTAACAAGTGATAACAACGTACATTGCACGTCTTATGTAAATGATAGATGATAAGTGCGAAATTTTTCACCTTGGAATTTGACTATACTCTACAATTTTAGAAATAAGTTTGAATTTCTATTATAGAGATTTTATGGAAAGGTAAAAGGTTTGCAGTGAGAATTTTGATATCTAAAACCACAAAAATTAATTTTAACAGTAAAGTATATAAACTCATTTAGCATTTGAAAGCTTGTATTCAATAAAGATAATTATCTTACAGATCTTACCTTACGAAGACATTTAAGTATTGAAATTTCTGGCCAAACTAATTGTTGTACTCGAGAGAAATATGCTAATTTTATATATAATTATAATTATAATAATTCTATGTGTATTATACTCGCAACTAAGAATCAAGATTGAACTCAACTGGAACAACTAACAGCATAGATTATTATTATTATTATTATTATTATTATTATTATTGTTTCTATTGTTGATGAGGACATGTCTAGTTTAATTTAAATCAAGTATTTAATTTTTCAATATAATTTACTTATTATAATTTATATTGAAATACTTTTTTGAATATATGCCCAACTTTTATACTTTGGTTTCAGAGATCGTGGTTTTGTTTTTATTTTTTTGTAAATTTAGATAAACTATAATTTTAAGTTAATGTTAACTAAAACTTTATTACCTATATTTCATACTATATGATTGTTGGTTATATTTATAGCTTAAAAATATGTCATAAAATAAGTAATAGATAAAACTAGAAATTTTCATTTCCATAGACAAACTAATCAAAAGATAGAATATAGAAATAATATAGAATTGATTTAATTTTGAAGTATGGATATAAATTATTTAATTTTAATTTGAAAAAGAAAGAAAAACAAATTAAATAAACTGTGCTCAACAAAATCAAAAAATAACAACGAGAATTTGGACTTAATTTAATGAATTATGAAAGATTGACTGAAAACTATAAAAAAATAAAATTAGATATTTGGTTTATAATTTTTAAGATCTATAACAAAATTAGTTCTTAAAAGTTAACTCTTATTAAACTTCGAATTGACACATTCGATTTGACATAATATTGAAAAGAATTAATATTGTTGAAAAGAATAATATGATTATTTTGTCATAAAAGTATTCATATTTCTTTTTTATCAAGTCTCATTGATAATTGAGCGAGCTAATGGAAAGACGATTATAGTATCAATTATGCTCTTATCAACATTTTCTTCCAATATTATTTTAAATTCTTCAAAACAATTTCTCACAATTAACAATTTCAATTTTGATTATGCATTCTAATTACTTCCCCTTCCACTTCATTTATTTTAATTTTTATATTATCTAAGTGAATCTAAAAAAATTAATTTAAAAGAAAAAGATAATTGACAGTATCATTCAACTTACTTATACCAATAATAGATAAATAAAAAATTAACACGCGTACACTATCATTTTACATTATTGTAAATTGCATTATTATAATTAATACATATACAGTGTGATTATATTGTTAAATACAATTCTTTTGCAATACGACTCGGAAATGATCATATTGAGAAGTGAAACTGATGTTTCTATTTGTTATGCAATAATTGTTGAACTAATCCAGATCGAAGTCTTTATAGGCTTCATTTTTTTAGAAGGACATAGATGCTCATATTCATTTTTATCAAGTGCCATTGATAATTAAACAAGGTAAGGAAGATGCAAATATGATCAAACTTTCAATCGTTCTCTTATCACCATTTTCTTTCAAATATTATTTTAATTTTTCAAAACAATATCACACAATTAACAAATTTCAATTTTAATTAAACATTCTAATCAATTTTATATAACCTATATGTACCTAAAAAATTAATTTAAAAGAAAAACAAAAAGATGATTGACAATATAAAACAAAAAGATAATTGTCAACTTATTTATATTGATGATAATATCCTGTTGAAAAATTTTGATCTAATCTTATATATCATTTTCCCCAAAAGATCGAGCTTACCTCATGTCAGTTCGATCTTCTAATCATTTTACATGATTGCACATTGCATTGTTATAATTAATGCATATACAATGTGATTATATTGAAACACAATCTAGCTTGGAAATCATATCTAGAGATGAAACTGATGTTTCTAACTTTTGAGAGAACTAGATCCTGGAGAATCAAATTATCATTTAAACTCAGTCTTCATAATTGGACAAATGAAATGTGGAGAGCGTCGAAATTGTTGGATTTTGTTTCTAGCGTATAAAATAAAATGTTTCGAATTGATTATTAGCAATGCATGAAATGAAGTGTCTTGAGTTAATTATAATAATATTATTAATTAATTAATTAATGACATGAAAAATGAATAGAATATTAAAAGAAAGAATTTAAAAGGTTTTGAATTAATAGTTGAAGGTTGAAAAAATAGTTTGGGAAGTTCGGATAAAAGGGTAAGGATATTTTGGTCCAAAAGGGTAAAATAGGTTTTTCAAAAAATCATAGCCGTGAATAAATAAATCAAAAGATTTTCTTTCATCCATACTTTTATATATAGAGTGACAAAGAGCAAAAGAAAGCTCAAGCTATGCTCTTAGTAATACTACTCACAAAGCAAAATGTCTAACGAGGTGGAATGGCTGCTTTGTGAAACAAGCTCCTAGAGTTTGTTCTTGGGAGCTTTATATGAGAACTGATTTATAAAAGTTAGATTTATAGGAGGATGTGTGGTTGGAACGTAAAGAAAGATTATCGGGAAAGGTGAAAAATTATTTTTTTGTGAAGAACATGTTGCTGGTATTGATTTGATATATTTATTGGTTTATGTAAAATCAACTTCTCTATTTGTGATTCTTACTGAGGTTTTATCTAGAGGCTTGATTAATTTGTTAACTAGAAATTCTGAGATGCAATATGACTATAAGGGTCCTATCTTTGATCTCACACCTTTCGTTTACTGGTGACATTATAATCTTTTGTAATGGCCATAAATCTGTACTTAAGAAGTTGCAGCTTTATCCAGAGGAATACTAGTAATGGTCAATGTATAAATCAGGCTAAAAGCTGTTTCACCGCTAGTAAAGAGCAGCATAAGAAGAATGTTCAGAAGGTTACTTGTTTTAATTATCAACACATGCATTTTACATATGTGGGGTTTCCTTTGCATAAAGGGCACAGGAAAATTTTCCTTTCTGAAGAATTATTGGGTAAGATCAGAAGCAGGTTAATGAGCTGGGAACATATACTCCTTTATTCAGGAGGAAGATTGGTATTAATTAAACATGTGCTTAACTCAATGCCTCTTCATTTACTACAAGCTCTTAATCCTCCCAAAGCCATAAATGAGAAAAGCACTAGGATGTTTAATCCATATTTTTTAGGAGATAGCTCATGAGGTGAGCTCACGAGGTAATAAGTTGCAGTGGGCTTCGTGGAGGAAATTATGTTTTCCTTTTGCTGAAGGAGATCTTGACTGCCATTGGATTGACGATATCAGTACGGGTTTTTGATTGTAAATTGTGGTCGCATTTCAGAAAATAGGAAAATTTGTGGAGTTTGGTTATGAATGCTAAATATTGTGGAAATGAGCATCCTTCCATGGTAACTATAAAAGCTTTAGATTCTCCTATCTGGAACAGGCTGGTGAATGTCAGACACCTTGTTGAGCCACATATTAGATGGTAATATTTCTTTTGTTTATGACCAATGGCTTCCTAATGGTTCTGTTTATACCCAATGCAGGCTGCTATCTAGTATCATTACATCAGTGTGTTTTTATCTCTGATGGTGGCTGGAATAGTGATCTACTTCATGCTAATTTGAACCCCAAAGGTGTGCAGATGATCTCCCAGATTACTGTTGGAGAAGGTACATATATTATTTTCTAGTCTCAAAGCCCTAATGGTGAGTTTTCTCTTCAAAATTGCACTGGCTCCTTTAGAGATTCTAAGCCTTTGCAGCTTTCTTTCAAGTTGGTATGGAATAATAAAGTTCCACCGAAATTTTCTTTGTATGGAAACTATGGCACAACTGGATACGTACAAATGATTTAATGCAAAATAAGTTTCATATTCAATTAGCTTCCAAGTGCCAAGGTTGTAATGAGGGGGAATCTGTTCTTTATCTCTTTTATGAATTCTCTATTGCAGCTCAAGTGTGCAAGTATTTCTTTAAGTGGGTGGTATCACTACAAAATTTAACTAGTTTTTTAACCCATGCTATGCACGGAAAGAATAATTCAAAATAATCTAACTTATTATAAGGATTTGAGAAATTAAATGCCAACACACGTTAAAAAAAAAAGTTGAAAAACTTGATATCATATACTTGTTTAAGAAGAAGATTACATAGACAGATAGTTCCTTCTTTTTTAATTTTATTTTCAAAATTTTTAATTATTAATAGTTTTTTTTTTTGTAAGCATAATTACATTTTATTTTTATTTTTCTGTATGATCTAAATAACTAATGCATAAAAATCAACAATTATATTAAGTTTTTTTATGTGCATCATACCCATATAATATGATAATATCTTAATCAACATTCAAAATATTAAATAAAACCCCTCTTGATTGCTGGATTTTCATGAAAATGAAAGGAAGGTTTAAAAAAAATGAATATAAGATAACTAAAGATATATAATTATGAAGATAAGATAGAATTATGAATATGAGATAACTCACAACTTTTGAAGATAATTCAAATAGAAAATTTTAAACAATGGATATATGTCTATATATATATATATATAAAGCATTTACCTCACCGATTACCACATTTGAAAACAAAAATACCAAATTATCCATACTTCTAGGAAAAATGACAGGAAAACTGCAGTCAAATTGTACCAAGGCTCCTTTCATTTAGTTAATATATAGATTACACTTCACCTCAAAATTGCTGTATGCATTGGTTATTTCATTTGAAACAGAAGACTAATGATGTGATGATAATCCACTGTACATTCTATGGTTTTTATGGTTAGAATGGAACAATGATAAGCCTAGTAATATAGCTATGAATGCTGCTATAGTTATTAAAAAAGTGCACTTCTTGATTGGTAGGGTTGAGCCCTTCGCAGATAAACTTGTTGGGCGTAGTGAATCTCAATGTGTAGTTATTTCTTAGGTTAAACCTGAAGTTGGCTAGAGTAAATTGAATACTGATGGTTCCTTTCAAGGTGGTAATAAAGCGGCTGGGGAGGTGTTATACAAGATTGTAAGGGGAACTTTTAGTTTGGCTATTATGAGGCTTATGATTGTAGTTCTATTCTTGAGGCAGTACTGAATTGGAGTTGTGTTTCCAGAATGGGATAAATAAGTTTGGGTGGAATCAGATTCTGAGCTAGCTATTGGCCTTTGTTTGGGTCGAATCACTGGTCCTTGGGGCATATAACTTGAAGTGAGTAGAATTCAAGCGAAAAGCAAGCAAATGGAGACGAAATTTAGTCATTTGTGGCGATAAGCAAACACTCTTGCTGATCATTTTGCTGACGAAGCTAACAGGTAAAGAAGGTACCAAGTGACTGGTAAGGCAGTTGGAAGGAAGAGGTCAAGGGATTTTCAAGCTAGATAAATTAGCTATGCCTTATATTCACCTTAAAAAGTATAAAATGTAAGTAACGGTATATGTTTGTCTTGCATATGCTTTTGTATTTGCATAATACTTCCTTTGCATTCACGATAGTTTTGGAGTTTGCTTTTGTTAGAAGGATTGCATCTATGTCTTGTAGGTGAAATTGGAGGTAAGGCTCATGACATCCCCCTAGATGACACGTGGGCATTTTAAAAAAAAAAATTGTGACACGTGGCTTTCCTTGGACCATTGATCTCAGTCTCATTTAAATAGTGTTGTCTTCCTCAGTCGAGGGTTAATCCATTTTCTAAGTTTTCACTAAAAACCTCTATACTCTTCCCTTCCCACTATACTTTTCTCTATGATTTCTTGATTCTTAGTGTAATCACTTCTAAATTGTTAAGGGTATATGTTGAAAGTAAACTTGATTTGGGTTAAAACAAAAACTTGGTCTTAAAAGTCTAGTAGAAAGAATTTTATAGAAGAAGCACAACTAGCTTATTACCTAGAAATTACTTTTGGATAAGTCTTTAGAGAAAAAAATCATGATATTTTGGAAGGTATTTGTAAGAGATATTTCTAGTTATTTTCTAAATATTTGTATGATAGATAAATATCTAAGATATTTGTATGGAGAATTCTAGATGATAAATTGAAACCATTAGATTAAAAGAATGGTAGCAAAATCCTAGCCATTAGTTAAGGAGGTGCCACTACTATATAAATAGGGGTGTTGTGCTCTATTTTATATTAAGTGAACGAAGTGAAAAAAAAAAT
The DNA here is from genome assembly GCA_963692815.1 of Nyctanthes arbor-tristis. Classification (NCBI taxonomy): domain Eukaryota; kingdom Viridiplantae; phylum Streptophyta; class Magnoliopsida; order Lamiales; family Oleaceae; genus Nyctanthes; species Nyctanthes arbor-tristis. The sequence goes on from CAVNYN010219776.1 coordinate 20,221, forward strand.
AGAAGAAAATCTCTTGCACCATCAATTCAATTTCTTCCTTCTCGAAAGCCTTTCAAGCCTTCTTCCTAAGATTAATTTTCGTATTCTAAGAAAGTGGCATCATAACTAGTTCAAAGGAGAGTCTTTAAAAAGTCATGGCTATGGGTGGTATGACATCCTTTCAAATTCCATCACTAAAGGGAAACATTACGATAGTTGGAGTATTAAATGAAGGCTTCACTTGAAGGAAGCTGAGGCATCACTGTCCCAACAACAAAGGTATAATTTAAGGGATTCAAGAAAGAGAGACAATAAAGCTTTCTTCCTCATTTATCAAGCATTGGATGACGATTCTAGAAGATTTTCAATGCAAAATCCGCGAAGAAAGCATGGGAGAAGCTCCAACCCTCCTACAAAGGAGAAAGAAAGTAAAGAAGGTACGTCTTCAAACTCTAAGAGGTGAATCTGAGTCACTACATATAAAAGAATCCGAGTCTATCTCTAATAATTTTTCAAGAGTCTTGGCTGTTTCAAATCACTTAAAAAGAACGATAAGAAATTAGAAGATGAGAGAAGTATGGAAAAGATACTTCGGTCTTTGGATCCCAAGTTCGAGCATATCGCTGTGACAATTGAAGAAACAAAAAATTTGGGGGATATGACGATTGAGCAACTCCAAGGATCGCTACAAGCCTGTGAAAAAAAGCATAAGAAGAAACAAGCGATCACCGAGCAACTTTTCAAGATGAACATAGAGGAGAAAGATGAAAGCTAAGGCATCAATAAAAGTCAACGCGGCCAAGGTAGACGACAAGGTGGTAACCACAATGGTGGTCAAGGATAGAACTTCAACAACAATTACTACAAAAGAGAAACCTCAACAAGAGGACGTGGAAGAGGACGATCAAACTCAAGTACAACAAATCTCAAGTCCAATGTTTTAATTGCGAAAAGTTTGGTTACTATGTTGGGAGTGCAGGACTAAAAATAATAAAGTTGAGGAGAAGACTAACTATGCAGGAACAAAAGAAGATGACGTGCCACTACTACTAGCACACAATAGTGATGATAAAAGTCAAGAAATCACATGCTATCTTGAGTGGAAGAAAAGGTATAATCATAGAGCTCAATAAAAAGGTAAGTGGCAATGTTTCTTTTGGGGATGAATCTAAAGTACCAATACAACGAAAAGGTAATATTCATATCCGTGCTAAGGGTGGAAGTCATAGCATCATTTATGGTGTTTATTATGTGCCCGACATGGAAAACAACATCATAAGCTTCGTCAACTCTTAGTGAAATGCTATAATATTTATTCGAAAGATAATTGTCTTTTTATAATAGTTGGCAAGGAAAAATTAATAACCAAGGTATTGTAAAATGTCTTAAGGCTTGCTATAAAGATGCATCATGGCTTTGGCATATCCAGTTCGGGCACCGTAACTTTGGAGGACTTGAACTACTATCTAAGAAAAACATGGTGAAGGGATTACCGCATATTTACTATCCTAATCAGCTTTGTGAAGGATGGATGTAAAGCAATTCAGAAAAGTTTTCCAAATGAGACAAACTCAAGAGCCTAGAAGCCGCTCGAGCTCATAAATGTATATGTTTGTGGTCCAATTAAGCTAAGTTCTCTCAAATTATGTCCTTTTTATAGATGAGTTTTCAAGAAAAAATGGGTGTATTTCTTAAAGGAAAAGTCAAAAGTTTTTGAAGCTTTCAAGAAGTTTAAAGCTACAGTAGAGAAAGAAAGTGGACGTCCCATTAATGCGGTAAGGCCCGATTGAGGAGGAGAATTTACTTCTAAGGAATTCTTGAAGTTCTGTCAAGAAAATATAATTTGACGTCTTTTAGCAGTTCCAAAATCCCCCCAATAGGCAGGAGTGGTAGAAAGAAAGAATAAAACTATCCTCAACATTACACGAACCATGCTCAAGAGCAAGAAAATGCTAGAAGAATTTTGGGCAGAAGCTATTGCGTGTACAGTCTATTTATCCAACCGATCTCCAACAAGAAGTGTATGGGAAAAGACACCACAGGAGGCTTAGAGTTGTAGAAAGCTTGGAATTTCCCATTTATGATTCTCTAGAAGTATTGCTTACACTCATGTACTGGACGAGATAAGAAGGAAACTTGATGACAAAAGTGATAAACTCATTTTCATTGGCTATGATACAAGTTCAAAGGGCTACAAGCTTTATTGTCCAAAAAACAGAAAAGTAATCATTAGTCAAGATGTGGAGTTCAATGATGAACGCAGTTGGGAATACTCTAGAAGAAAACTATAATTTCTTTCCCCACTTTAAAGAAGAAAACTATAATTTCGTTCCCCACTTTGATGAAGAGCATAAGAAGCAACCGACAATCAAGCAAGAAGCTAAAAAGCCCAGCACACCACCCATTTCGCCAGCAATATCTGAAGATATAAATACGATCTTTCTTGAATGAATTAAATAAAGAACGCACGAGAAGCTTACAAGATATATATTGGGATACTGAGAAACTTGATGATCTCACACTCTTTTATCTCTTTGAAGAGTGTAAAGTATTGAACTTTGAAGAAGCTACACAAGATAAAAAGTGAAGAAGCAAGATCGGATGAAGAAATCATGGCCATTGATAACAATAACACATAGAAGCATGCCTCACTTCCAAAAGGACATAAGCCCATTGGAGTCAAGTGGGTTTACAAGGCAAGAAGAATGTTAATGGAGATGTTGAGCAATATAAGGAAAAAACTTGTAGTAAAAGGCTATTGTCAAATAGCTGAGATCGACTATGATGAGGCATTTGCTCGTTTAGAAACTATTAGACTAATTATTTCTCTGGCAGCGCAAAATAGATGGAAGATCTATCAAATGCATGTAAACTTCACCTTTCTTAATGGAGTACTTAAAGATGTCCACATAAAAAACCTCTGGGGTATGTTGTGAATGGACATAAAGTCAAAGTCCTAAAGTTGAAGAAAGCTTTTTATGGGCTAACGCAAGCACCAAGAGCATGGAACAGCTGAATTGACAGGTACTTTCAAGAGAATGGTTTCATCAAGTGTCCTTACAAGCATGCTTTATATATCAAGATCAAAGACGGAGACATCTTCATCATATATGTCTATGTGTACTACTTGGAAGACAGGATTTTCATCCCTCAAGAAGGATATGCAAAGGATATCCTCGATAAATTCTAAGATGGTTAATTGCAATCCAGTAAGTATGCCCATGGAGTGTAGAATCAAGCTATCCAAATATGATAGAGTAGAGAAGGTAGGCCTAACTCTTTTTAAGAGCTTAGTTAGAAGCTTACGCTACTTAGCTTGCACGAGGCCAGATATTCACTATGTAGTTGGACTAGTTAGTCGTTACATAGAGACTCAAATGTTACTCATCTAAAGGCGGCTAAAAGAATACTTTGCTACATCAAATGTACAATCAATTTTGGCTAGTTCTATTCTCGGTCTAATGATTACATGCTCATTGGGTATTGTGATAGTGCTTGGGCTGGAGATGTTGATGATCGAAAGAGCACAACTAGTTTTGTGTTCTTCACGGGAGACACCACCTTTACATTGATGTCACAGAAGCAGCCAATTGTCACCCTTTCCACATATGAGGCCGAATATGTTGCTGCTACATCGTATGTTTCCCATGCAATATGGCTTCGAAACTTACTAAAGGAGTTGGGTATGTTAAGAGAAAAGCCTACGCAAGTTTGTGTTGACAATAAATCAGCTATGGCCCAGGTGAAAAATCTAGTGTTTCACAATAGAAGCAAATACAGACATGCTTTACCACTACATAAGAGTGCATTGGAGAAAGGGAGTACAACTGGAGTATGTGAAGTCCCAAGATCAAGTAGCTGACATCTTCACTAAGCCACTCAAGCATGAAACTTTATCAAGTTAAGAAGCATGCTTGGAATGACAAATCAAGTTCAAAAAGGAGTGTTGGAAGTAAACTTTATTCGGGTTAAAACAAAAACTAGTGCTTAAGAGTCTAGTAGAAAGAATTTTCTAGAAGAAGCTCAATTGGCCCATCACCTACAAACTACTTTGGGATAAGTCTTTAGAGAGAAAAATCATGATATTTTGGAAGATATTTGTAAGAGATCTTTCTAGATATTTTCTAGATATTTGTATGATGGATAAATATCTAAGATATTCATATGGAGAATTCTAGATGATGAATTGTAACCATTAGATTAAAGGAACGGTGGCAAAATCCTGGCCATTGATTAAGGAGATGCCACTACTATAAATAGAGTTGTTGTGCTCTATTTTGTTTGAAGTGAAAAAATAAATAATAAAAGAAAGTAAAAGAATTCTGAATTCTTTTGTAATACTTGTGTCCTCTTCCACTATCAATTTAATTGTTCTCTTCTTGAAAGTCTTTCAAGCCTTCTTCTTAAGATTAATTTTCATATTCCAACACTAAAATCTCTTAGTGAGATAGTTTAGACAATAATCTTTGTTGTTTTATAGTTCTTGAGAGAGTGAGATATTTTGTGTAATTTAGATTTCTATGCTGTTATAATATTTTGTGGTTGCCTAGTCGAACTAATCAATGATCCCACAGTAGATTGCTCAATGGAGACTAACCGGCCTGCTGGCGAACTCTGTGCCACGAGAAATACTTAGATACCAATAATATAAAGACATGTCACTAAAGTGTTGATGTGTGTAATTTAAAATCTTATTTTTTTAAAAACAAAATGGGGGTTAAGCACACGCATGACTTTTCCTCAAACTTATTTTTTGTAAACATATTCTCTCTCCTTGTTTGCCATTTGCCACGTCCTTTTCTCATGAGATCGACAAAATTCGAATGCAAATTGCAAATTAATGGAGTAGTTTCTTTTCTTAAAACACTTATTCTATTGAGGAATAGAAGTAAAGATATGACTGTGAAGATACCTGTATTCTAGAATCATTAAAGCCTAATGTGCTTGATTAGTAGATTAGATTTAGTTTACATGAGTAATTTAGTGCATGATTTCTATAAAGGAACAATAGAAGAACAAAGGTACTTAGCATATACTCGTGTGTTTGGGTTGCATTTCACAAAATACTTTTTAGTTATTGAATGATATCCGCATTTAAAGATATAAATAATAATATCTTATATTCAAAATTGATAAGTGGATTTGTATTATATTAGAAACTACGCCTATATCATGAATAATTCTCTAAATACTAGCAGTATAAATTCCAAGGTTATAGCCTTAAACAATGAGCTAAAGCTGTATTTTAATCGATAGAAAATATTACAAGATCGGCAAAGCATGTACCATAAGTTACATACATTTAATTGCAAAAGCACAAAGCACGATGTATATAACTTTATTTTCCTTCAAAAAAAACAAAAAGAAAAAAGCACAAAGCATTATGTACAATGGTATGTATAGATATATATGTAATAAACATGAACAAAGTACCGTTAGACAACTAATCTTAACTAGGTAATTCTGTTGATTATATGTCAAGGCGGGCAAAGCATGTGTTCGCTATTTACGAAGACAAAATACCATTAGACAACTAGTACTCTAGAGTTATTCTGTTGATTATATATATATATATGTCAAGTAAAAGAATAACATTATGGAGCCATAGGTTTAAATCGAGAGTTGAATGTTACTAATGGGAATATGACTTAAGCACTTGAAATGAAAAGTGTCTACAGAGAAGAACGAACTCAGTTGACTCGAGGTCTCGAAACTTAGGTTTAAAGTGATAAGCTAACTATGAAGACTTAGTTAGGTTTAAAGTGATAATCTAACTATGAAGACTTAGTTAAATAATGTTGGGTTAACTTCCTGTCCACTCCTACGAGATAATAGTGATATCATGTAAATTAAAATTAATGGGAGGTTAAGTAAAAAGCTTTTAAGGATTCATGTGAATTACAATTAATGTTAAAGAAGTAATGCATATACTTTGAGAGAGTATTTGGTAGGACGGTCCTACATGTCCAGTGGTAGGACCATCTACTAACTTTATGACACGTGGAATTAAATCTCACTTATATATAATTTTGTTTTCTCTTTCTTAATTTAGAGAAAACTATCTATTTAAATAACATCAAGTGTATTAATTTATTTTTTTGAAAGACCACGTGTATTAATTAATTTTAAACAAAATAAAATCTCAAACAATTTTTTTATCAATTCTCAGCTGCAAATTTAGCCCATGATTTTTTTTTTTTGGGGGGGTCAATTCTAACTTATTTAATGTTAATGCTATGTTAATCTCATTATTACATGAATATATATGAGTATTTATTCATCGATAGACGCATTAATAATGCATTCTTTTCATTAGGCATCACAGAATTCACCCGTCACTTTAAGCATATTGTATCATCTTATTTCGTAATAATAATATGAAGCAGCTTAAATAAATATGAATATGAATTAGTCACCAAGGTAATTTATATTATATTTTCTGGTTTTGTCGTTCTTTGTCTTATGACGAAAGTATGACCTTACGTGAGTACCATTTCTAGTGTCTAGGCAAATTTTGTAATAAAAGTGACAATTTGGAGTCGTAATATGTTTGGAGTAAAATAATAATGCAAATGATGTTGATTGTAAAATGTCAAATAATTAAACTATTATGCATTTGTTTTGAAAAGAATCTATATCTAAAACAAAGCAGAATAGTTTATATATATACATAAAAATAGAATAGTTTCCTTTTTACCGTTTTTCACCCATTTTCACTTGCTAAATCGGGTTAAGTCATCTTGGCCATTCATTTTATCTTGCAATCTTGGCCATTCATTTATTATAGGTTTTTAATTTTTATTTTATTTTATATTATTTGTAGATATATTTGATTTAGCTTATTATTATTACTATATTTTCTAATTTTTAATCTTAATCACCAAATCAGATTTTATTTTTTCTAGAAATATCTCTCTTTCTTTATCGAGATTTCCACTCCTTCCTCTAATAGACTTTATTCTATCTAAGATTTCTTAAATCTCTTTCACTTTACCTTTAAACTTTCCATTCCTCATACCGAGCAGTTATATTTTCGATCGATTTTATTAATTTTTTGTTTCATTTTATCTGACATCATCTGATTGATTCTGGATTGGTTTCAATATTCAACAATGTTAGAAAACCGGACATCTATATCTATATATACATAAAAGTAGAATAGTTTCATTTTTATCGCCCCCCAATTTTCACTTGCTAAATCGGATTAAGTTATCTCAGCCATTCACTTTATCTTGCAATCTTGGCCATTCATTTTATTATAGGTTTTTAATTTTTATTTTGTTTTATATTATTTATTGATATATTTGATTTAGGTTATTATTATCACTATATTTTCTAATTTTTAATCTCACTCACCAAATCAGATTTCATTTTATTCAGAAATATCTCTCTTTTTTTGTCAAGATTTTCATTCCTTTCTCTAATAGAATTCATTCTGTTTAAGATGTCTCAAATCTCTGACTTTACCTTTAAACTTTCTATTCCTTATCTCGAGTAGTTATATTTTCGGTCGATTTTCTCAATTTTTTTGTTTCATTTTATCTCACACCACCTGATTGCTTCTGAATTGGTTCCAGTATTCACTAATGTTTAGAAAATCCGATATGTCATTGAATCAAAAAAGCTAACTGTTGAATGTCATTGAACTGATATTAATTAAATAATAATTGAAAAAATTAATTTTTAGCTAAAATATTATAGATAAAGAACATTTGATTTTATAATTTTTTATCTTTACCGTTTAAAAAAAGTTGAAATTTTTATTCACTTTTAAAGAATCATTGAAAATGTTACTTTATACATAGAAAGGAAATCTCACGTCGGTTATTTAGTAAAAAGAATTGAGGACGTACGCCTATATTAAGTTATTTGGATATGTGTTATTCATAATAGGGCCTTAACATATGAGTCTTAAGATTTTGATGAATCATTATTTAAAAAAATTTTATTGTGAATCGGTGAACCGTATTCGTTTTTATCTCACACCATCAGATTTTTTTGGAATTAGTTCCAATATTTGCAAATGTTCAGAACACCGGGCTGGTTATCGTACAGGAAAAGCTAGCGGTGCAAGGTTATTAGACCGATTTTAAATTAAATAATAAAAATAAATTAATTTTTACCTAAAATAATATAAAAAAATAATTGATTTTATAATTTTTGCATCTTTATCATTTACAAAGATTTGAAATTTTATTCCTTTTTTCAAAGCCATTGAAAATGTGACTTTGGGTATAGAGAGGGAATCACATATTGGTTATTTAGTGAAAAATATTGAGAATGTAGGTCTATATTAAGCTGAATGATAATTCATACTAGGCCTTAGCCTATGAGCCTTGACCTTCTAAAATGTTAAAAATTTTAGTAGATCATTATTGAAAGAAAAAATGTTTATTGTGAACCAGTGAACCGTATCCGTGTTTATCTCATACTTGGTTCATAGTATTCGCAAATGTTAAGAAAATCACACCGGTTATCGAACTAGAAAAGTTAATGGTTCAAGGTTCAAAAAGTCGAATCAGGTCGAACCAAGGTCAAACCGGTTTTAATTAAAAACTTAAAAAATAAATGGCAAACTTTATATAATTATCAAATAATTAGCAAAACTCAATAAAAGTGCAATTAAATGACTTTTGGGCATTATATTAGAATTCCAATATGGATTTGTCATTAAACAATGTTGAAATTATATTCTTTTTTTAAGAGCCATTGAAAATGTAACTTTAGGCATAAAAAGGGAATCCAACATTAGTCATTTAGTGAAAAGAATTGAGGATGTATACCTATATTAAACTATCATAATAGGGCCTTAGTTTATGAGCCTTGAACTTCTTAAAACTTCATAATTTTAATGGATCATTATTGAAGAAATTTTCTTGTGAACTGGCAAATCATATCGTGTTTATCTCGCACCATCGAATTGCTTGTTGGATTAATTCCAGTATTCATCAATGTTTAGAAAACCGGACTAGTCATCGAACCAGAAAAACTAACCGTTCAAGGTTTAAAAGGTCAAATCGGGTCAAGTCGAGGCCAAACCAGTTTTAATTAAAAACTTAAAAAATAAGTGCTAAAATTTATAAAATTGTCAAATAATTAGGAAAACTTAATAAAAGTGCAACTAAGTGATTTTTGGGTATTATAATTGAATTTCCACATTGATTTGAAATTAAAAAATGTTAAAATTTTATTCCTTTTTTAAGGGTTATTGAAAATGTGATTTTGAGCATAGAAAGAGAGTCCCACATTAGTGATTTGGTGAAAACAATTGAGGAGGTACCCCTACATTAAGCTACTTGGATAAGATTTATGCATAATAGAACCTTAATTTATGGACCTTGAGCTTTCAGAAAGTTCAAAATTTTAATTGATGATTATTGAAAAAAGTTTATTGTGAATTATATCTGTATTTATCTCACATTGCCGGATTAGTTTCCGGATTGGTTCCAGTATTTGCCAATATTAAAAAAAAAATGTACCGGTCACCAAACTGGAAAAGCTAACCGGTTTTAATTAAAAACTTTAATAAATAAATGCTAAAATTTATCAAATTGTAAAATAATTCACAAAACTCCATAATAAAAGTACAATTAAGTGATTTTTGGACATTACAATTGAATTCCCATATAGATTTGTCAATAAAAAAGGTTGAAATTTTATTCCTTTTTCAAAAGCCGTTGAAAATGTAATTTTGGGCATAGAAACAAAATCCCACATTGGTTATTTAATGAAAAGAATTGATGATATATACCTATATTAAGTTATTTGGAGAAGGGCCTCAGCTTATGGGTCTTGAACTTTCTAAAAGTTCAAAATTTTAATGGATCATTATTGAAAAAAAGTTATTATAAACCAGAAAATTGTATCCGCATTTATCTCACACCATTAGATTACTTTTCAAATTAGATCGAGTACTTGCAAATGTTCAGAAAACTGGACAGGTCATCGAACTAGAAAAGTTAACGGTTTAACATTGAAAATGTTGAATCGGGTTGAATCGTGGTCGAACCGGTTTTAAATAAAAACTTAAAAAATAAATGCTAAAATTTATAAAATTGTCAAATACTTAGTAAGACTCAATAAAAGTGCAAGTAAGTGACTGTTGGGCATTATAATTATATTCTCATATGGATTTGTCATTAAAAAGGTTGAAAGTTTGTTTCTTTTTTAAGAGTCATTGAAAACGTGACTTTATGTATAAAAAGGGAATTTTAAATTGATTATTTAATTAAAAAATTAAGAATATATGCCTATATTAAGCTACTTAGAAAAGGGTTATTCATAATAGGGCATTAGCTTATGGGGCCTTGAGCTTCTAGAAAGTTCAAAATTTTAATTGATTATTATTGAAAAAAATTTATTGTGAACTAGTAAACTGTATCCGTTTTTATCTCACAATGTCAGATTGCTTTCTAGATTGGTTTCAGTATTCACATTTAGAAAACCAGACCGATCATCAAATCGGAAGAGATAACAGTTCAAGGTTTAAAAAGTCGAATCGAGGTTGAACCAGTTTTAACTGAAAACTTAAAAAATAAATGTTAAAGTTTATAAAATTATTAAATAATTAGCGACACTCCGTAATAAAAGTGTAATTAAGTAACTTTTGAAATTATAATTGAATTTCCACATGGATTTTTCCTTAAAAAAAGTCGAAATTTTATTCTTTTTAAGGGTCATTGACAATAAGACTTTGGGCATAGCAAAGGAGTCTCACATTAGTTATTTAGTGAAAAATTAAGGATGTACGTCTATATTAAGCTACTTAAAGAAGAGTTGCATATAATAGAGCCTTAGTCTATGGGCCTTGAGCTTTTTCAAAAAGTTCAAAATTTTAATAGATCATAATTGAATAAAACTTTATTATGAACCAATAAACTGTATCTGTATTTATCTCGCAATGTATAATTGCTTTCTAGATTGGTTTCAGTATTCGCCAATTCCTGATTTTTCTAATTGAATTGGTCGTGACGGTTCACTAAATTATGTTAACATATTAAAATACTTAGTCTATAGAAGGTGTATGATAAGAAAAAATAGATATCATTAATATATATTAGAAACGTTAAAAAAAAAAAAACAAACGGAACAATATATTACACGTGTATTTTGTAGAAAAAGTTGACGTTCGTTCATAAACAATTTTATATAGATATTTTGAGGATATAAATGAAAAAGATCTGAAAATTATGATTTGTATTAAAAATGGCCAAGCAACAAATTCTATTATAAATGGTGTAATACATGTATTATCCTTCATTATTTATTCAAGCTATGTTTATCGGATGTGATCTTTTCTCGTGCGTTATACACTGGCAGTTTAATACAAAGTTCAAAAATGCACCCTTGCAGCATAATACAAACTCTAAAAATTTTCTTCAATGTTTTCCTTAGTTTTTTTTTTTGTGTAAACCATTTTTTATCTTTATTAATGAAATATACCATATTACAGGTAGCACTTGTATTGTTCTTTCACACACATTAACGATCAAATATTATAACTTAATTTTTTTTAATGCAATCATATTTCTCTTGAATTGTTTATGTAATATGATATTATCATCCTGTGCAACACACGGGTGAAATAACTATTATAATTTAATGTATTATTGATGCGACTACTGATGAATAAAGATTTATTCATATAATTAGATTAATTAATATTTAAATAAGTTAGCACTAAAAAAACCGCTTAGATAAGTTAAATGTTAACAAAAAATTTTCATCTCTAAATTAGTTAGATTTTTTTTTTTGGCAGGATTTGCGAGTTGGAATTAATAAAAAATTTATATGGAGATCTTTAGAGAGAGATATTTGAGATTTTTTTTTGTTTTAAAATCAATACAAGTGGGTTGTTTTCATTAAATTAAGAGAGAAAAGACAAAAGTATATTTAAATGAGATTTAATTCCACTTGTCATAAAGTTAGTGGATTGTCCTACCACTGGACATATATGATCGTCCGACTGAAAACTCTCTGATATACTTCAGATAAATTATCACTTATGCATAGAGAAATGTGTGGGGCTCAATTCTTAGAAAGTCTGTCGAAACCAAGCATATATTCATGGACATAAACGAACATAACTACGAGAAACCAAACTATGGTAGAAAGAATAGTGTAAGGGGTATATTATCGATTATACAAGTAGCAGAAAAAATTCAAGGGTATATCACCTCTATTAGTCAACTAGTAGAGTAAATATGCTTTGAAAGGGATGGTTCAAATATTTGGGAGTTACATTTCGTGACTCATGTAACTAGATGAAATAAACAAATTACTAATTGTAATTCCTAAATGTTAAGTGAAGCGTCACCAGTTTGGTATTTATTTTTCATTAATTAGAAGACTAATTATATTCAAGCCACTTTTTGTGTTAATAGCACCACAATCAATCGCACATTGTACCCTTATGTTAATTTCTGTAATTATGCTCATAATGTTTTCCTTATTTTAATTAACAAATTTCCTTTGATTAAAAATTTTAAACTCCAACGGCGGTAAACAATTCTTACTTGAGAATGATAAGTAAAACAGAAAGCAAATAGGAAAGTTAGCAAATTATTTTAATTAGGATTAGCAAAAATGTTTAGATAGAAACTACCAATTGAAAGATGAAAAGAGGACTATTAAAATGGGGGGAACACAAATGAGATTTTATGTAAAAATAGGGGAGCTTCATTATAAATATATTTGTTATATCTAACCAAATAAAAATTTGGTTGGAATATGATAATCTTAACTAGGACTAGTAATAATAAAAGAATTAATTATTAAGGGATAAATCTCACATCGACTATAAGTAATAATAAACTAACATATAAGCGTTTGGGCTTCTTCTCTTAATAAGTTGACCTTTTAATATGAAACTCCAAAGTTTTGGTATGGTATCAGAGCCTGTTTAGCTCAAACAAACAATTCGATTTAGTTAAGACTCAAATGAGCATACTGATTTCAAGAATTTAATCTAGTTAAGACTCAAATGAGTATAAGGATTTCAAGATTGGTCTACTTCAACGAGCCACCATCTTGTGGGCTATTCCTCTTAACAGATTGACCTTTTAAGATAAGGTCTTAATATGAATTTGAGAAATTACTTTTTGTTAGTCATCAAAATCTATGGTAGATGTTGTTTCTCTAGTAATAACTTTATAAGTTCAAATGTGATTATCCATTTTGTAAAGCAAAAGTTGGATAGCCAACAAGAATTTCAAATAAAGTCTAAGTCACTCTTTAGTCTCGACTCTCCATAGGACGAACCTCTGAACTTCTCATTGAATATCCTAATATGCTCATTTATCGTAAAACCAAGTAAGCCATAAAAAACTACATGATAATTGTACCTATGTCACCCAAATCCTAATATTTTCTCAGTCTTTTCATCGAAGTTGGACAACTTCTACTGTATAGTTCCACAAGCAAAATCCTCATTAGAATGACACCCTAACACTTATTATGAGCTCAGCATTATGTTCAGAGAATAAGACAAATCGGCAGATTCTTTTCTTCTCCCTTTTTGTCCTCAATGTGCCCTTATCACATGAATGTAGACTGGATTTATCAAGTGAAGATGCAAATTAGAGATAGGAACGCATAGGTTTGATTCCCTTTCCGTTTTCTTTTCGTTCTTTTTTAGGAAATTATCGACGAGGAAATTATCTTGCGTCGAAAATCTAAACCCGAGGTATGGTTCCTTTTTCTTTTTTCTAAAAGATTTCCCCCTTTTACTGTTCTTCTATAGTGTAGGGCTAAAATGCAATTTTAATTTTATGACCTAACATCTAGTATATGTATCTATAAATATAGCCAAATAAATGAATATCCGTAGTTTCTTTTTGAATCAATATATTTTTAGGTCATCGTTGGTGGTCAAATATTTCTGACTCTTACTGCATCACCGCCAAACACAAAGATAAAGGAAAATTCCACCCGTGAAAAAAATAAGAAAGCAACAATTTGTTCAAGTATATAGCTAAGTTCTAGCATTGAAACGGTTGACAAAAATCATTAAAATTAATGATAAATATTTTCTGACCTGCACATCTTGTTGAACCTCATTGTTGCTAGCCGCAGCCATATTTTCCTTCGCATGTTTAAGGTATCTCTGTATTGTATTTTGCATGCTGAAACATAGCATATATATAACATTTAAAAATAGAGATTAAAAGGGGGTATTTAGTCAAGGAAAAGGGGAAATAGAAAGTTCGAGCCACCCATATATAAACGATATTAATCAGACTTCAATCAACTAATAATGACATATAGAGAGAGGTTTACGTTTGAACTTTATTTATTTACATATATTTTTTTAGCCTTTAGGTGTGACAAGGTTGTATAATACTATTAAAAACCCCAGATATATATATATATATATATATATTTGCCAAAATTAGAAGCTGGACAAATGATAGTCAAACATTTTGTCATTTCAAAATATACCAGTAAATAATATTTACAAAAGAAAGAAATTAAACATCATGAAGTGACATGTGATTTATTGAGTTGAACTTATCATTCAATACCACCTAATGATGGTAATCATCAATACCGTTGATGAATAGCACTACTTTGTCCAAGTCTATGTGTGTAATGAAATAAAGATGCGAGATATTCAATGATCAGTTCAAATCACATGTGTTCATATATAGTTAAACTTATCGTCATATAATACTAACATATTACATGGAGTGGTGATCGTTAAGTGGGGTGAATAGCATAATTTTCCTCGACTAAGGAAAGATAAAGATATAAGATGAGATATATTACTAAGGTTCAAGAAGGTACAAATGAATCATTTCTATAAAATAGTTGTAACCTAGGCCTAGGTCAAAATTAACCATCATCGGGTTCTCCTCTGCAAAGTATCAAGAACAACTAAAAATTAACAAATTTATGGTTATAATAAAAACAAAATGTTTCTCCCTTTTTTATAACTTCCCGTGTTAATTTTTCTATGAAAAAAGGATCTTCAAGGCATAAAAAGGCATATAACTTGCGTTTCTAATTCTCAACAGAAGTATTATAGATTTTTTTAGTTGGGTGTGCAGTACTTATAATAATTAACACAGTTCATTAATCTTATCTCTATAACTCTAATAAATTACATAACCGGAGTGGAGAATTTTCCTTTCATCAAGCCCTTCACATATAAATGGCTCCTAAATGTTGGCTAATAATGGCTCCTAAATGGAGATATAATGAATAGCCCCAGTTAAGACGTGGGGAGATAAATACATCTGCTACTAATTAATTTCTTGCAAAATATGTAGGGAGATTGATGCATGAAAGATTAAGGAGGAGAAATGTAAAGACGCAGTACGGGGAATCACTCGAAAGTACAACCACCCGTACCCTATTGCTTGTGATACTTTGGATATAATAATAACAAAGAAGAGAGAAATTGAGAAAAAAATGCATATAATAAGGATTTTATTTGTCCAATAAATTTGAAAGTGCATTGGTAGGGGATCAAAAACGTACTTGGAGCTTGAGAACTGGAAAAGCTTTCCTTTTTGTGAGAAAATAACCAATCCTATTTCTGCATCACAAAGGACTGATAACTCATAAGCTTTCTTTAAAAGCCCATTTCTGCGTTTGTTGAAGGTAACCTGTCTGCTTGTTTCGTTCTCGATTCGCTTCATTTGAACCTTTCCTCTCACCATTTTTCTGCAAATATAACAGAAAACCCTAATGAAAATTCAAATATCCTTTGTGCTCTCAGCAGCTTAATTCAGAGAAATTAAATTTATATTTAAATCAGAAAGATCCCAATAACATAAGCCTCATTTTCCATAAATTTGTGATTTCAGCTTCTGCTAATCACCCAACAAGGAAAATCATGAATTCCAACACAGAAAAACTTGGCTACAATAGGAAATCATATATTCTATTTCTTATAAAAGGGGAAGTTGGTTTACTGCAGGGCCGGAGATCCGAAATACCCAGAAATATAAGGCAAGAAATGAATGTAATGTACCAGTTAAAATACTCCAAGAGAATAAAATATGAGACTAAAATAGACAATAAAACATGAGACTAAAATAGACCGTGTTCAAGAATCTGCAAATTCGAAATGCCCCAAAAAAGGAATTCTCTTTCCCTTCTCGATCTCTTTCGGTTCAGACCACAGAACCCAACATTTCTTTATCTATCAGCGTCTGCTACAGCATACGAATAGAGCCAATAAGGGATAGTTTTTCATCTAGCTTTGGACCTTTGGTAAATGGTGAAAAACGGAAACTGGAAGCTGTTCTGATGCAGGAAATTTATTTTCAGACACACTATAAAAAGTATGATAAAAAATTGGAAACAAATTCTTTTTTCATTAGTACGATGATTTGATATATCCACGAATTACATGCTGACAGCGCATTCAGCAAACTTGGCTTGTCACGTGTCCCCTCTGCCTCCTCCTTTTGTCGTTACTTTGAAACGATTTCCTTCACTTGTCCCTTGTGCCTCCTCCTTTTCAAGATGTCATAGCGTTTCTTTGAAAACCATTTTCCACCATCCACGTTGCGCGGTTGTTATTAAACACTCAAAAATGTATTTTTTCTCCGGACGTGTTTTATTTTTTTTTACGAAAACACATTATAATTTCACTTTTATTTAACCACTAATTTAATAATTATTTATTTATAATCACAAATTTTAAATTTTTATTAAATTTACACTACTCTTTTTACATTATTATAATTTCTTATTATAATTCAATTTAAATAAAAAGATTCAAACAGTTACGAAGAAGAAGAGACCAGATGGTTTATAAATTAGTTTATAAAATATTGTATCTTGAATTTTACTTTTTAACTTTTTAGAAAAAGTGAAACCAATGAAAAGATGTTAAGTGGAGGTTTATAAACAGAATAATTTATAATTTGAGTTGCCAAACACTGGATGAATAAGTGGAGTTGAATAGTTAAGATTTATTAGTACAGATAAATTTTATGATATATGTGAATACGATTAGTTTGACTAAATTTAAATTTGAAAAAGAAAGAGAAATAATAAGTTTGTAAACACACGCCCAGTTTCATTATAGTTTGAAATATGTTTGAAATATGTTGTTATAGTTGAACAATTATTAAGTTTGAAATATGAAATTATAATGTAATGATAGAAGTGAAATGTGAAATTATAATCTAATGATAGAATGAAACAAACAACTACTTATTCAAGAATCTGGCAGTTATTTTATTGTTGATTGAAGAATTCACACACCCTATAACCACCACTTCTCCCCCCACCTAAAACCACCGCCTCCTAAACCGTTATCATTTTTATTTTCCTCTCTTTCTCACTTGTAAAAACTGGCATCTCATCTTAACTGTCTAATAATTCTCTTGAAGATCTTGATTGGCATATTCTTCATAATATACAGAGTTTATTTTATTTTATTTTATTAATTACACATATTTAATTAACATTAATATTTCTAAAATTATCTTTTTATTCCAAAATTAAATTTTCCATTCATTTCTACTATAAATTTCAACTCCGTAATTGAGTCTATCACTTCGAATACATTTGCAGTCAACACCTCCTTCTTTTTTTAGTTTGAAAATTTTTGATAAAATTAATTATTAATCTTAATTTCTATCATAATCTATATATCTGTATCTATTCTATATATATATATATATATATCTATATATACATAATATTAGAGTCATTACCATTTTTGTTTTCCCTCTATCTTTTACTTGCTAAGATTGCATCTCATCTTGACCGTTTAGTAATTCTCTTAAAGATCTTGGGCGTCTGAATTTTTTATAATATATATTTAATCAATATTAATATTTCCAAAATTAGACGTGTGCTCTTCCGATCTAATTTCCACTCATTTCTTCCATAAATCTCAACTCTATAATTATGGTTGGGCGCCAAACCCAGAAACCCAACAACAAGATGAGTCGGGTCAACAGGGTCAACGGGTTGGTGGCCGGCTGACTCAGTGCAACCCAACTCAGCTTGAGTCGAGTGATGGGTTGGCCGAGTGAACCAGTCTTAGACCCGAGTAACCCGAATTTTTTACTTTTTTATTTTTTTATTTTTTTACCCCCAATAATCGTCTTTGCTTAAATTGCATTCAATTTGACAATGTCACACCTTTTCATTATCATTATTTCACTCAAAGAAAAACACATACACACACATTCAACAGTTAAGACTCAAAATCATTCATGAACCCTAGAACTCAAATTCAATGACAATTTTATTCCATTCAATGACAACACTCAGTTGCTCTCACTATCAAAGAACCCAAGTTCAGTTCCTCCCAAGCTCCATTGCCGCCGCTGCCACTACTTGTCTGTTGTCTTGCCGTTCGATCTGCTGCTCGCCTGCCGCCGCTCGATCCCGCCTGCCGCCACTAGATAGAAGAAAGAAAAAGACTAGGGTTTGGGAATTAAGATAGAAGAAAGTCTCCATTGTATGTTTAGGAATATTAAGATAGAAGAAAGAAGAAGACTAGGGTTTTTGGTTAATAAAAGCAAAATTTTGGCCATATAGAATTTTGGG
>CAVNYN010219778.1:0-18011 GCA_963692815.1 Nyctanthes arbor-tristis
TTTTCTTTTCTGCAAACATTTTTTTTATCTTATTTTATTTTTACGCAAGATGGATGTGAATTTGAAAAAAAAAATATATAACTTCCTACTCAATGATTAAACAAATAAAAAAATATAAAAATACTCAAACTATGTCATTAAAAAATAAACATTTTAACGTTGTCTTTCTTTAAAATGAAATAAAAGAAAAATTCATAGTTTTTAAAACTAAAATAAACAAAGACAATAAAATCTCATTATACTTTCTACACGATTATGTTAGGAAATTATACATTAATTTGTTAATATTGCACATGTTAAATCTGATGTGATTATAAAAAGATCGTGTGATGAAGAGAAAAACAAGTTTTTGCTCATTTGGATTTTAATTACTAAAAATTATGAAATTATTTTGAATTTTAATATCTTATTATAATAATCTCTCATCTCGTTCATTAATAATTTTTTTCTCATAGATTGACTATAATTTGATTTTTTAAAAACTAGAACGAAGGAAAAATAAGCGTTATTGTGAGAATAAATTGGTGAATATGAATAATTATTTAAAAACTAGAGTGATAAGAAAAAATGAATTTTGATAATTTATAATTATAAATTTTTATTAATTATCTGGATTTTTTAGAAAAAAATTGAAATCCATGAGAATCCGAGGGTAGGAGGCTGGATTTTAGTAGGAATCAAGTAAGTATATTTTTAAACCTAGAATCTATAGAATTCCATAGAAATCCATTATTTAATGAAATCCATGAGAATGTCTAAGAGATTGAGGACACTGGAATTCTATAGAATCCATAGAATTCAAAATTGAGGACACTTGATTTTTGTGGAATCTATAGACTTCTAAATTGAGGACAACTGGAATTGTATGGATTTTTAAAATCCATTCCATCCAATTCCATCGTTGGGGACACACCCCCTTAGAATTAAAGTTAGTTTTCGTATTAAATTTCAATCGTTCAATTGTTGCTCATATAATCCAACTATCCTTCCACTTATAAATCTTGCGATGTCATATGTCAAATGCCCAATAACTTCTTGTTTAAATGAGTTCATCAACAATACAAACAATCTCATTTCACTTAATTAGTTACAACTTGATAAATCAATACATGTATTAACACATAAATTTCCTTTATGTCATGAACCATTTCTTTTCCTTAAGTTCACTTATATTTCATTAACATATCATGTCCTCATCGTCCATTAACATATATATATATATACCAAATTATACTTTCAACAATAATCCTAAAATACATCATGTTGTAAAATGTCCCGTGATATTACCGAATAAAAATCAACCGCATAATTAAGATTCTCATTAAATTTGTCGTCAAAATTTACATAATATTCATCCCTTAATTAATCACAATAGATTTTATTTCAACTTATCCTTATATCTTGTTTTCAACATGTCATCATCAATTTCTTTCCCATAATTTGATGTTTATTCAAATCCATAAATTATTTGATATCAAACTATTAAATCTTTGAACCCGAAGTACCAAATTCCAATTAACACACCTTGCCTTAGTATCACACCAAATTTAAGCTTCAATATATATATATATATGTAGGGCCGGCCCTGTAGTGAGGCCCGTGAGGCGGCCCGCTCAGGCCCCGAGAATTATAGGGGCCCAAAAAAAGTTAGGGGCCTAAACAAATAAGTTAGGGCCCAAAAGATCCAAAACCAATCTGATTTTTTTTTTTAAAAAATAAAGACATGAAAACAAAAAAATCCCAAATTGTGAACGAAGAACACTGAAGAACAATGAACGTCTGGGCTGGAAGAAAGAACAGAGGAGACTGGAGAGGCTGCAATCCGTCCGCCGTCTGACGCTAGTAGCTACTCGACCGACGACGGTCTGTCGCCTTTCGTCTACTCTTGCCGGCCACATAGGCATCAAAGCTCCAAAGGGATAAGTTCCTAAATGACTAGATCCTCACCCTAAATGACTAAATCCTAATTTCTAAATTGCTTAGAAGTTAGACCTTGTCCAGATGTCCTTAATCGGTTAATCCTTATTCAGTTATATGGCTTATGGCTAAATTGCTATTGGGTAATCAGTAGTAATGGCTTATTGCTTAATGCTCATGATTATGGTTATGGTTAAATATAAAATATTAATTCTTGAAGTTAAATTCTAAATGAATAATGATGTTGTTTTCGTTTAAATGGTAATTTTTAGTTTTGCGTAATTTATTTTTAGTTTCGTTTAATTGATATTAATTGAGAGGGAGGATTAGATGCTTTTGTTCAGTAGTTACTGGGGATTGGATGTTGAGGATTGGACGATTTTGTTTAATGTATTGGGATCATTGGATGCTATGAATTGAAATTGAAATTTTTGTGATAGAAAATTCAGATGCTTTTTATTTTTGTGTAATTGGTATGAATTGAGAGGTCTAGATGCTTTTGTTTAATTGCCTTTTTGATTGAATGCTTTTATTTAATGTTTGTAGCACAATTGAATGAGGAAAAATTATATATCATGCCTTCGAAATATGAATTTGGATATCAAAAAGGGCAAAAGAAAGAAAGGGAAAAAGCTCTGATACAAAGTCAAGTGAGAGACCTTAATAAGTATTTTAATAAGAAAATAAGACAGACAGAGCCACCACCACAAGAGAATGTGGAAATGTAGTGAGCGAGTCGATTGAGGTGATTGTGGATTGGTTGGTTGAGGATGAGGAAAATAATGTAAAGGAGTCAGGAGAGAAAAGGGAGAGAGAAACAAAAGAACAGAATGAGAGTAAAGAAGGTTGCTTTAGTTTAGATGATCTTGCTTCAGTTGTGAACATTTGATAGGTGTTTTTGTGTCTAAAAATGCAATACGTGCAATATTTAGGTAACTTGTACACACATTGTAGTGTATTTTGATGATAACACATATATATTATTTAGATATTCATTTTATATTTTTTTGTGATAAAACGTAATTATTTATCGCTATGTCGGGGCCAATTTTTCGAATGTCGTCTAGGGCTTAGTAATTTACAAGGCCGGCCCATCCAGTTCTTTTCCTCCATTCTCTTTCTGCCGAGTTCATAGTGTGTGCGTGTTTAGTGTTGTTGTGTGTGTGTTTTGACCCAAATGCAAGAAGTCTTGGTTTAAATAGGGAAATTTGCACACACGTCCCTTAACTTCTTTATGTGCTTTAAGTTGGTCCTTAATAAATCTTATTTACCCATAAGTCCTTCAACATTTAATTTTTCCTCTTGAACCCTTCAACATTTAATTTTTCCTCTTGAACCCTTTAATTACTTGGACTTTGACCTAAATAATTTAATTTTGACTTTGACTTGACTATTCAACTTTCGACTTTGACGGGTAAAAATTGAGCTGTCAAAATAGGAGAACGGGTCGTAACATACCTAGGAGCGGGCATCGGGCTGTTCGATTCGGGTTTTCAACCAAACCGCCACCGAACCGATAGAATCGGTTTGAAAATTTTTAAAATCGCCACCGAACTAATATATACATAAAATCGAACCAAGTTATATTCGGTCGGTTCGGTTTTAAACCGGTTTAAATTCGTAACTTCAAAAACTTCAACTTTCAAAGGGCAAAATAGACAATTTATTAACCATCTGCCTTCACAAGTTAATAGTTCACAAGTTAATAGGACAAACCTAACTCAAACCCACTCTTTAAATAACTCAAAAAAACAGCTATAACCCTTCTATTCTTCCGATGTGGGAATTTCTTAGGCTTGATCTAAAAGACTAAAACACGATAGTTGTCTTCCACTCTCCTCCATTTGCAAACTTAACATGATAGTTGTCTTCCACTCTCCTCCGTATGCAAACTCACTTTCACAGACGTCATAGGATAGGAGACGAATAACATCAAGCTTTGGCAAGTAGTTTGTTTGCTCAAAACTCAAAAGGATTCCAGCAGCAGAAGCTATATCTATGATTTTTGAGGCCGATTTGAGCTCACTGTGGATCTGGGCCATTATTTTTCGGCTTCATCCATATTCTTCCTCTATTAATTTTCTCCATTTTCTGTTATGTGTGTTGTGCTTTGGGTGGATTCTTCCTATAGTTGTTGTTGTGGATAGTGGATTCTTCATTTGTAGATCAATATGCAAATTTGTGTTTTGTATGGCATCATTTGTAGATATGTAGATGTTGATTAAATTTTTAATAGAAAAAAAATTACTATAAATAATGATCTTTGTATCTGGGTTGCTTTTGATTTCAATGAAATATAAGTATTCTATCTCCTCTTCTGTCTTCTCGTTTTCGAACCAACATATAAGGAATTTCATGGCATTTTTGCACCTCGGTTCATAGCGTTCCAACAAGATCCGAGTCAACTCGGATCGGTTAACTCGGTTTTTTCTTGGTACCCGCCAACCGAACCGATTTCACATGTACTCTCTCAACAACCGACCGGACCGAACCGACGAACCGGAAAAACAGACGAACTCGGTCCGGTTTGGTTCGGCTCATCGAGTTGACTCGGTTAACTCGGTGCATATGCCCACTTCTAAACATACCCTTTTAAGCTTTTCACAATCCCTTGTCTTGAGCATAATCAATAATTTCAGTGAGGTTTTGTCTCTCTAAAATGCCGACCCCTTTAATCCAGTTCATATAATGTCTTTTTTGGGAGCTAAAGGAAATGCATCTCAGGTACATCAATTAGTAGGTATGAGAGGATTAATGTCAGACCCTTAAGGACAAATGATAGATTTACCCATTCAAAGTAATTTATGCGAAGGACTTTCTTTAATAGAATATATCACTTCTTGATATGGATTTTGGAAGGCTCGCAGATGGTCTATCAAATTTGTGGCTTCGTCATAATCTTCGGTGGGTTTACAGAACTTTGCTAATAGGGGTACCGCTCCGATATTTTTTGTAAATGTATCTATATGCGCTACTACTAGTCTCCTTTTTCCTTTTTTTTTTCTGGGTGATAATATCCTATACTATTTTGAGCAATGATTCCCCATATATCATTCCAGCAACATCTACTGGTGGATCTGATTTTTTCCCCACTTCAGGTGACACCATGTTTTGCGCAGGAGATTGTGATTTTTGAAGCAAGTTCATCATCATCTTCATTTGTTCTTGCATCATCTCTATTTATGCCTGAAATTGAACCACATTAACAAATGGAGAAGCCGAATCTGTGGATATGGATGCGAAAGCCAGTAGAGATTATTTAGTGGCGTGTGGAAGATGCCTCTGATCTCCACCACGCATTCCTTCTTTTTCTCCATCTCTCAGTTTGTCGTTGATTGCTCCAACATCCATATATTCCAAATCATCTAGTTCACGAATTTGAGCAACCGTACTTTTTCACTTTCAGAGGCATTTCTTTAACAATCTTACGCAGAATTCAAATGAAATCAATAGAGTTTCTGAGAAAATTTGGAATTCAATCCTCGAGTACACAACTTTTGGGATTGATTCCCCCAGACGGAGTCAAAAATGATATGAGTAGAATAGGGGTAGTGCTTTTAGTGTGCGGAAGTGTTTTTTTAGTGAGTGAACTGAATGAATTTGTTTCTTTAGATATGTGGTATTTATAGAATGATATAACAACAAAACTTTCTAGAATTAGACGGTAATGCTGCATGCCGTGCTGACATTCGCTTCGTACAACCTGGTTCCCTTAGTAGATCATTCTCTTGATTAGGCCAGTTACGGAAGAAGATATCTCGACAATGGAATCACTCAGGTTTAACCATCATCGCTACTGTCCCTGGTGGCGGCGACCTTCAACTGTGTCTTTGATAGTAAATCCCTACAACCGGGCAATTATGATCGAATCGATAGCATCCCTATTCTCAGCAGTTACACTTACTTCACCCCCACTGTTACACCTTTGGTTGTTCATTCTTGTATTAGCGCTGATTACCCTTACATTGACATCCAAATTGTCTTCCAAAGTTCAATTTGCTATAATAAATGTGTGAAAATATGGATTTGCAGCATTGACCATGCATGAAAATGTTCAAGCACAGACATATAGTAATGATAGACGTTGATGTGATTTGAAGATGGTTTGGTAATATGTTAATATTATACCATATCATTATATGTCTAGTTGTTGAATATTCCTAATAATATATACTGGGGTTAATTTAACAAATTGTCCATAACCTTTGAGTTAAGAATCGGTTGGTCCCCAACCTTATTTTTCGACCTCCTAGGTCCCCAGTCTTTCATAAATTCACAAGATAGGTCCTTTTAACGGATTCCGTCAATATTACTGTTAACTTTTCAAAAAAAATTACTGCTATACCCCTTAACTTTTTAATTTTAAAAATAAAATATTTAAAAATAAAAAAATAAAAAAAAAACATCCACTACACCCACCCTCTCCCTTCCCATCCCCTCCCAAGAATGCTGTCGGAAATTGCAAAAATTTCACCCCCTATTTTTTTGCCGGATTCACCTCTCATTTGTGCTGCCGTTTTCAGCAGTATCGTGCTGCCATTTCACCCACCTTTGTAGAAGCAAAAAAAAAAAATTTTGGGAGGGGGGAATGGGGTGGGATTCACTCCCCTCCCTTTTTGGCCACCGGAAATGGCAATTTTTTGGCGGCATCCTTGGGATGGGATGGGAAGGGAGCGCTAGTGTGGGGTGGGTGGGTTTTTTTTATTTTTTTATTATTTTTAAATATTTTGTTTTTAAAATTAAAAAATTAAGAGCTATAACGATAATTTTATTGAAAAGTTAACAGCAATATTGAGGGTTTCCTTCAAAATGACCTATCATGCAAATTTATAAAAGCTTAGGCGACTCACGAGGTTGGAAAAAAAGATTGGGGACTCAACCGATTCTTAACTTAAATGTTGGTGACAATTTGTGAAATTTACCCTATATGCTGAGGATGATAAGATGCATTTCATTATTTGTTAAGAAATCCATTGTTTCTTGTGACTACAAAGAATATTTGCAAAGCATTTCAAATCCTTTATTATTACTTTTAGGGAAATGGCCGAGCAGTTCAAGAACTTTTGTTTACAAGGGCTACAATCCCTCCCCATCACAACCTTTATTATTCTGCTAATTAGACCTCCAGCGAAATATTTCCAAACGCAAAAAACTAATGAAATTTCTATTCATACCACAACATTAGCGATGCAACATTCATGAATTAAATACAATTAATATTATAATTAGTCCTCCAGCGAAATATTTCCAAACGCAAAAAACCAATGAAATTTCTATTCATACCACAACATTAGCGATGCAACATTCATGAATTAAATACAATTAATATTATAATTAGTGCTCCAGCGAAATATTTCCAAACGCCAAAAACCAATGAAATTTCTATTCATACCACAACATTAGCGATGCAACATTCATGAATTAAATACAATTAAGATTATCATTATCTTTAAACTTGAGAGGCATAACTAATGTTTGTTATATACACTGGCATCTGAATGAGAGAATAAATTACCAAGATTGAAGAAACAGTAATAATTTATCTGAAAACATATCAATTGCTCACACAAACTAAATTTTCTTTAATGGTAAAATTTAGCAAAAATGAATAATCTTTAACGGAATCCCCGCGATCCTCTTGATTGATAGAGCTCCAACTTTCCTTTTGCCTCTGGCAATAGTTTTTCGATATTCTCATCTTGGTTAAGAGAGGCTTGCTTGGAGGCCCATTCGAGCACCGTGAGTACCTCTGCTTGAGCAAGTTCTTCACTGTCCGGCACATTCAGGGCGATATAGCATAGTAGCATCAATGCACAACCTTGGACGATTTGCTCCCCGAAGTAGACTAGCTGAACTAGATGCTTTGCCCCTCCGGCACTTATAATTGACCTAGAGTGATCGAGGTGCAGATAGTTCTCAGTGCAAGCAAACTTTGTTAGAGCAATGCAGGCTTCTCTGAAAACTTCTGGTTCTTGTTCATCAAGCAACCTTACTAATGGGCTTATGATTCTTGTTTCTGTTGCCCTAAAAGTCCTAGCAAGATTTCCAATTGCCTTGATGCAGGGAACCAGCAATTCCAAACCACCCTGCTCAATGATTCTCAGTATCTGATCAACAACAGCTTTGCAGGCAGGTGAATTGGGTTTGAATGCTGATCTTCTCAAATCAGCATCTATCTCTGCTACTGCTGTGATCTCCATCAATGCCATAGCAGAATTGAACTGAACTTCTTTCGTTCCTTTCTCCAGAAGGCCGGCGAAACACAAGAGGGCTCTTGATTCAGTTATGCTTTTGCAAATTGGTGGATTTCCTTTGGCGAGATGCCAAAGGGCTCTTGCAGCCATTGCCTTCATATAGGCCTTGGTTGCAGGGTCCTCCATTTCCCGTGCTTTGTTGTTCACCCCGGAAAGCGAAAGACTTTGCTGATGGTGGTGGAGGTGATTTGTAACGGAATTTGGCATTGCATTATTATGGCCATTTGCAACGACTTGGCCCTTCAACGCCATGGTATTGGTAACAACAGTGTGCATCCGGCTAGGCGGCTGCTTATTCCCCAACGGATGCGGTATCTGACTCCTATCGTCTTCCGAATCATTCCCCTTATTATTGGCACCACCCATATTAGCATTGGCATTGTTGTTACTTGCCAAAACAACAGCTTGGTGGATTGAAGTGGCTTTGCTAGCAATAGCATACTTGCTGTGTTCCTGCACAGTCTCAAAAGCCAGATGCCCGACAAGCAATCGGATTATGTTGTGTGGCACAAACAGATCTTGGCATTTTAGGTGATGAGCAACAAGCTCAGATACTGCCCAAGCCACCACTGCTTGAACCTTCATCGAACCTTCTTTGAGGATTTTCGCAAACACTGAACAAGCCCCTGCATGAATCAGATGTTCAACGCTTTCGGGATCTCGTCCCAGAAGCCCAATTGCCCTGGCAGCATTCTCCTGACCCTCCAATTTCCCTTCCTTCACCAGCTTCAGTAGAGGACCCAACCCACCTTCCTCAATAATCAACTTCCCATACCGATCATTGTCCCGAGCCAGAGAAACCAGAGAGGCAGCCGCGTCGGATCGATCATCCAACGACCCAGTGTACAAAATCGCGATCTGCTCCCAAATAAGACACAATATGGGTTCGTTGGCGGCGATCGGAGGGAGCCCAAGATACCCATCATCCCGGTCCCCGGCCGAAGCCGAAACCCGTAGAAGCCACGAGACATCACCAATCGAGTTCTCCAGTTGCGACGACATCTTGCGGAACGCGGCGGCCGGGTTGATGGTGAAAACACGCTTTAGAAGGCCGTGGCCTCTGCATTTCTGGACAAGGGCCAAGGCCTTGTCCAGAACCTGTTCAGTATCGTCGATAATACGGCGCGTCGGGCGTTCGTAGAGGTCGTTGCTGGCTCGTGCGGCCTGGCGGAGGAGTCCCGCGAGCTTCTCAGTCTTGGATTTGAGTTCTGAGCACTCTTGCTTGAAGGAAGCAGCTTCATCCGCTGCCTTTATCACCTGGTCCGCCAACTGAATCGGTTTTGCTAAGATCTGCTTCACCAAGTCCGCCATTAATCACAGCGGATCGTCAAAAACTGAAGTAATCAACAAGGGAGACAAAAATGGACTAAATATTGGGGAAGATTAGTATTGGGGGTGAATAGATCGAAGAATTTGGCGAATTACGGGGTTTTGGTTGGCGATTTTGGGAGATTTTTCTCAGCGACGAATAAATTATTTCTTGTTTACGCTGAAGAAGTTAAAAAGTGCTCTCTTGTTCCTGAGCTGAGCCATTGGGAGTGGGAAAAACATTGGACGTGGTCAGTTACTTCGACGCGTATATGCACGCACCATCTCTCACTGTCCTTTTTTACTCGTTATTTGTCGAAGTAAGTGGCCACTTATAATTTACCCGCAATCAAGATTTTCAAGATCGTAATTTCGGACCGGATCGGGTAGAGAGGTCAATCGAATTGAACTGGTGGATTAAATCGTAAATAGAAGATTTACTCAATATAATTGTATGAAAATTAAATTATAATTGAACCTTTCAATAACAAAATTATAACTCTAACAAGTTAAAATCATATATAATAATAAAATAAAATTAGCCCTTATTTTCTACAAATCATTGTACCCTAACTAATTTAAAAAACATAAATAATAATTGAAATAAGATGAAATTGGAAGTTGAATTCGCCAAAAGTTGAATTCACAATTTCTATATAACATTTAGCTCAAATCAACTTCTAGTGAAATTATGTAAAAATTCAAATCTTAAATGACTAAAAGTGAAGTGTAAAAGCTATTTAAATAAAAAGAATAAATATCATTTAGATCGTTAAAATCATTAGGATCGTTGGGATTTAATATCAAAATCGGAAGATCCTAAGAAAATTAAGATTCTATGATAGGATCGGATTATTTTGTCATTTGCAGATCATTAAATTGTAGGATCCTAAGATTCGAATTGGGAGTTTACCCATGATGCTACAAAATCTCTTAGAGGTTTTTGAATATTTTTATGTAATTTATTTATTTATTTCCGTGTGATAATGATATGTGAAAATATATTCACACTACATTTTTCCATAGTTACACAACATTTTTACTACTTTGAAGTTTCTTAATCTTTATAACTTGTGAATTTTGTGTCTCAACAAATCTTATTGCCTTTTTTTCTGAATCATTTTATTAATTTTTATATATCTTGTTTTTTCATAACGGGTGTTATTCAATAAATTTCATTTTTATTTCTTAAAACCATAAGAAAATATATAAATTTACTTTTACATATTTTTCTTTTTTGACTTATTTAAAGATTTAATTCGTTCTCACACCAAAATTTTCCAACGGAAATTAGTGTTAAATATAAAACGTGATAATCGATCGAAGATTAAGTGACAATTAGTTAGTTAAGATTAAGATTAAGATTAATTAGTGACAAGTTTATCCTTTAAAAATTTAAATCTCAAACAATCTAATAAATGTCTTAATTGATAATTTTTTCTTCTAATTTCTTTGATCCGACTATTGAAATAGATCGGGCTCCGAACTCGAAGCCGGATCTGTTCTCTAGAAAATATCCCAATTTCTCTCCATAAACTGTTTTATTCTCAACTAGTATTGCACATGTGCCTTGCACGGGAAAAAAATTTGAAAATGATTAAAAAACAGATTGACCAAAATAGTTTTTCCTAAAATCCAGTATCATCTAATAAATAATAAAATAGTTAATATTATATAAAAATTTCATATCATCATAAATTTAAATAAATACTAATATACAGCTAGTTTGACTAGAATAATTAGTCTACTTGTAGAAGTATAGTTAAAATAAAGAAACCAAATTAAAAATGTCAAATTGAATAAAAATCCAAAATTAATTTACCCGGCAAACTTCTATTTAAGAATGAGAAAAAAATAAATTATTACATCATTTGGTGTTCCCTAACCCTTTAATTTTTAATAGAATAACATCAAGAAGAAAATGAAAACAAAAATCATAAGTTGAACTTAGGAATGTTTGAAAAATATGTGTAATTACACATATTCCTTCTCTAACAATTCTATTGTTATCATTAAAATTGTCTAAGATTCTTATATAAACATAAGTAATATCAATAATTAAAATTGAACCTAGGGTGAAAATTCCATGCAATTACTTTAAAAAAGAATTAGAATCGTATAAATAGATTTCATAATCGGTACACAAAATCTACAAAAGAGAGCACTAACAAACACGCTCAAAATACAAATTATGAGTCAAAATAAAATAGAAAAAATAGCAGATGGATTAAAATTCTCAAAACTTATCATTTGTAGTGGCGAAGTTACTGGTTGAATCTGGTTTGCTGAGCTACCCCAAAAGCATATATTGTGGACAAAAAACAGATATCGTATGTAAAAATTATGACCGTTTTCTAAAAACCGAAAAAAGGGAGAATAAAAAGAAAAAGAAGGTAATTTGACAGAATTAGAAAGTGAAAAGGGCGGAAAAATATTTTTGGTAACTTAGTTTCCTTTATATATAAATATAGATATAGATAAGAGTAGGAAACACCCAATAAATATTCAGAAAACCAAAAAAAAAAAAAGAAAAGAAAAGAAAAAAAGGAAAAAAGAAGGCAATTTGATGGAATTAGAAAGTGAAAAAGGGCGGGAAAACATTTTTGCCAATTTAGTTCCGTCTATATATATGTAAATATATAATTAGGCAGCACCTAATAAATATTCAGAAAACCAAAAAAAAAAAAAGAAGAAGAAAAAGAAAATATGGAGAAGAAAAAGGAAAGAAGGTAATTTGACGGTATTAGAAAGTGAAAAAGGGCGGGAAAATATTTTTGGCAACTTAGTTCCATTTATATATATATATATATATTTATAAAAGAGTAGGAAACACCTAATAAATATTCGGAAAACCCCAAAAAAAAAAAAAGAAAAGAAAAAACAGAGAAGAAAAGGAAAAAGAAGGTAATTTGACGGAATTAGAAAGTGAAAAGGGGTGGGAAAACATTTTTTCCAACTTAGTCAGCACCTAATAAATATTCAGAAAACCAAAAAGAAAAAAAGAACAGAAAAAGAAAAATGGAGAAGAAAAGGAAAAAAGAAGACAATTTGATGGAATTATAAAGTAAAAACGGCGGTAAAACATATATATATATATATATATATAAAGTGAAAAAAAGTAGGCAACATTTAGTAAATATTCAGAAACCCAAAAAAAAAAGAAAAAAAGAAAAAACAGAGAAGAAAAGGAAAAAAAGGCAATTTGACGGAATTATAAAATGAAAAAGGCCAGGAAAATATTTTTAGCTACTTAGTTCCTTTTATATATATAAAATAATAATATGTGTGTATGTGTTTATATATATATATATATATATAAGAGATATATAAGAGTAGGCAACACGTAATAAATATCCGGAAAACAAAAAAAAAAATAGAGAAGAAAAGGAAAAGAAAGCAATTTGACGAAATTAGAAAGTGAAAAATGTCGGGAAAACATTTTTGGTAACTTAGTTCCCTTTATATATATATATATATATAGGGAGAGAGAGAGAGAGAGATTAGTGAATTAATTGGTGAACTAATTATTCTTTATTTTCATTGGAGGATTTGTGAAAATTTATAAAACAGCCTTCTCAAGAAACAAAAATAATTCACTTTCATTATACATAGCTAAGTCAATACACATTTTTTTTTTTTACCATTGTGAAATGCCCTGACTTTTTTGTTGTTGTTGAAATAATGCCCTGACTTTTCATTTTTGTTTACGCATATCTAAGTGAAAAGTTTAATTTTTTACCAACAAGTAAAAACTAGCAAAAATTTTGATATTTTTGAGAAAAAAACTTAATTTTTGGCATTCGGCATTCCTTACCTTTCCCATTTTACAACAACCAAATAGCGAATTTAGATCTGTTAAGAATGTGTCACTTAAAGGTCTATGTTAATATATAGTAATAGAATGAATGTGTTAGTGATTTGTTTATTTATTTTTTTAACCACCAACTAGTTAATTTGTTGTCTAAATTTAACAAACGTAACAAGTGAGGTGGTGTTTTTATATGTTACGCACCAATAAGGTTTGGAAAAAAAATAATAAAAAATGAGACTCACTTTTATTTAAGTGAATTCATTCATTGGCTTAGTTTAACATACAATATATGGAATGTTATTATAGCAAAACAATTATTCACATATCCCACAAAAACAGTCAAATATATTATTTTCATCTATTTTTAAAAGATAGTTTACTTAGCATATTGAGTATGTTTTCAACTTTTCATTTCTTTATATATACTCATAATTAATAATTGATGTTACTCCATAATTGCTTATGCATTGAAAGTATTTACAAATAATTAATGATATATAATAGTATATATGGAAATATAAAAGTAAAATTTAATATTTCCACTTTATTAAATATTATTTTTTAATCTGTGTGAAAATAAATATCTGTCAATCTTTGTAGGACCGGGGAGTATTAAAGTTAACCTACATATATGTCATTTGACTATCACTAAAATTCACTTTATTACTTACATCGCTTGCTAGTTAAATCTATCACACACATTGTTGATGCTCTAAATAGCATAAATGATATAACACCAGACGTCTGATGCTGTAATAATTCGAGTCACACATATCTAACATATTCATACCTGACTATTTTCTACAAAGTGGTGTTACGAAACGTATAACTAGCACAAATCTTCCATTTTCCAAGTCAATACAATCTATTCATTTGTAGAACTATTTACTCGATCGCAGTTGCAGACATTTTTGGAATATTGTTAAAAGAGGGACAAATAGTTAATTTTAAAAGAACTTATTGTAAACCTCTTTCAAATATGAATCTATCTGACTCAGAAGGGGAGAACTTGTATTAGTATTTCAATTTGTGGCATAATATCAGTTACCGATGTAAACACATCATCGCCTCTACAAATCACATCAGTGATTGAAGTTATATCACACTATTTGTCTGGTACCGTAACGGTATCAACGTATGATATTAGAGTATCTGAAGTTATATCATACATTTTGTTTGATACTATAACGGTATCAGTGTCTGATATTAGATTATTTTTATGACCAACAAATTTATTTTGTCTACATGCATACATATTATTATACATGCATATATATATATATATCAAATATTTAAACTATAAGTATCTTACATTTACAGCTTAGATGTATATTACATATTATACGCTTGCATAATAACATTGAGCAAAATAAAATTTTTCCTTCTATGACCGTATATTAATATTTAATGAGATTGGGTGACATCTTAACAACCGCGGTGACGTTGGGCCACTCTGTTAGAATAGTAGCGTGGCAATCTTCCTCTTGATTGGCTCCCAATTTCGTTCGTCAATATTTCATCCCATGCCAGCTAACATAAAAAGGTAGAAAGAGTCAATTATTAGAAGTTGCGTGCACCTTAGTATTCACACATTTAGAGTTTGGACTTTACCAATAATAATAAATTAAATAATACAATCAATAATAGTAATAAATTAAATTAAATAATTTATTATTATTGATAAAGGCATCAATGTTGGGGTTGTCAGAACTATTTTAGGAACACAAACAACTCATTCTCTATATAATTTTTATAGGGGAGAGAACCAAATTAGACAACTATTAAAGATAGATTCTATAATAACATAGGAGCTAGCTAGGTTTTGGCTATGTTCCATGCGATTTTTATTTTAGATTAGTTTTATGAAAAAGAAGGTTTTTGTCAAGATGTACCACAATTGTCTAAGTTTAATTGTTTTTCACGAAATATGGCACGCGTAGTGGGGACGTTGGTGTGAAGAAATAGTTCAAATGCCTCTGGAAACAGGAAGACTACTAATCTTTGTTATATGCCTCCCAGTAGAATAGTTTGACAGATGAGAAATTGGTCAGAAAGGTAACTATTACAAATCCATGGCAAAATAAATCTCAATTCTCAACACAATCCACGTAACCCCTACTAGTAGATCTCACGCAAGATGTGATTGAACATGCAAGGCTCGAGAATGTGCATAAAAGTGTTGAAAATTTGAGCATTCATTATGATAACATGCCAAGATCTATAAATACAATTAGGTATGTTAAATGAAGTTAATGACTAAACTGCTTAGTCATCTTAGTTTCTTAAATCAATCATTTACACCTTTAGGGAATTTTAGACTAACCCTTAGCCGAGATACGGTAAAAAAATCCAAGAGTTTACTTTGTTTGTTGACCTAAGCAAAGTGTCAAATATTGAGTATTTTTGGAGATTACTTTTCAGTGGGGTGAAGTGAATGCTTATAGCAAATTGAGACTTTTTCCTAGTTATTTAATTAGGATAGTATTCTATATACGAGTTATTATCCCAGCGACTTTTTCCTAGTTCTTGAACTAGCGTAGGATTCCATCTATTAACTATAATAACTTGATAGAATTTTTAAATGAAATGAAATTTACAGTGGAACACGGAGTACCTCTCTTTTTTGACAAACAAATTCTAATAGCCTATATGACTCATCCGAATTTACATAGCTAGGCAGGGATCTTGCATGCACGCGCGATGTAACAGCCTGTAAAAAGTCAAGAAACAAAAAAAGAAAGAAAAAAAGAAAAGGAACAAACTAGTATGCACGTACAACAAAACACTTCATTATAATGCAGTTTAGAGCATCTCTAATGGAATATCCCTTAGAGAAAAAGTTCTACTATGTGAGATTAAAATGCTTATGTGGCAAAGAAAAAGAAATGGAAGAGGTCTAACAAGCATTTACATTTGGACTGTATACTAGACATTGTCTATTCATTCTCTTTTTTCCCCAACTTCAGTCTCCCCCGCGTCTCTTCGAAATAAAGCAATAGTAATTTGGCCATGTTGCCTACAAACTCTTAAATGCACAATATCTATTAGAGACGTTTTTCTACTTTTTAAAATTTTTTTGACGTGTATGAAGCAATGAATCGATTACCATTGGAGATGCCCCAAATGCTCCCCCACCCATTGTGACTTTTACCAGCCTAGAGAGAGGAGGTAGGCCCTACTATATCATGGGGCCCACTTGGGGAGGTAGGTAAAACCCACCACAAGTGGGGGAGCAAAAGTCTTGGAAACGCTGTTTAATTATGTACTAAAAAGCAAGCAGATGTAAATGTAGGAGATGAAACTTATAAAAAATCTATCGATATAAAAGTATGTATTTAGCAATCGTTTTTCTAAAAAAATAGATAAGGCTCCTTAAATAGAGCTTTATCTCCATATGGCGCTGAGATGGAGCTCTTTGAAACCCACTAATTGCAAGATCAGCATCTTTCTCTTAATTTCCCCCTTTTTTTATGTTGTGGGGGCCACCCAATGTTTTTAAACTCGTAATGGTCCGACCTCCACCAAAAGCCCAATTTTCAGATTAGTGAAACCCACCAGTAAACCCCTCTCCCTCCTAGCAGCTCCCAGCCCACCAAACCACCAGCCAATGCTAATTTCACGTCAGACACCGGTTCAGCCAAACCTGACCCCCCAAAACACCTATCCGTTAGCCACCACCCTAACCCTAGAAATCAGGTTCGAGCAAACCCAGCTCCTCCAAGTCTCTCAACCCTGCTGGAAAGTGAAGCCTCGCCGCCGCCCTTCCCTTCGTCCGCCAACGAAGCATGGAAGCCCCTCCAAAATTCAAAACCCACAGCCCCCGAGTCTAAATTGTGTAGCTCTGATCCCAATTCCTTGAATCATGTATGCATTTACGCCAAACTTAATTTTCCAACGAAACTCCAAAAAAAAAAAAAAAACCATTTTTTACATTTATGCACGATTTTAACTTCTTCCTAAGAATACCCTCAAAGATCACTCCAAAAGTTCCAACATCCAGCATATCATCAATTACGGGAAGAAAATGAAGGGAGGAATTTTTTTTACTATTCATTGAATGAAATTGATTACTGTGGATGATACAGTGTGTATTTATTAGGGCTGTGCAAACGGATTTCGGTCCCGGGTTTCTGAAAGACCAAGACCGGACCAAACATCTTTGGTTCGGTCCCGGTCTTGGTCCTAAAAATGGCAAGCCCAAACGGTTTCGGTCCGGTTCGGGCTCGGGTAATGAATTCGGTTTTTTTCTAGCTTTTCCGAGCTTATGAAAAAAATTTTCTATAGACTTAATAACGTAAAAACACATATAAACAAAGTTTAAAATAAACAAATAGAAGAACTTTATACGCAACAAAAGTATTAACATGCCTCTGTAAGGTAGAGTACTAGATTTACTGGTATTTCTCATTTTTTTATTTTAATAAATCTAAAATTATTAAATATTTGAAATATATATCCTAAATTGGAAAATAAATGTAAAAATCATAAATATTAAATATTCTTTATAATTTTAATAATTTTACGATATAATTTTGTTATTTTCAAAAAGTAAAAGATAGATAATTCCTACTTTATTATACATTTATAGGGATTAAATATTACAAAAATGATGTAATTGTCAAAAATAAATAACACTTACGACTTAAAATAAAAGCAAGAAAATCAATTTCACATTTTTTACCAATAAGAAAACCATTTAAATAAATGAGAAGATGTGTAAG
>CAVNYN010219779.1:0-49323 GCA_963692815.1 Nyctanthes arbor-tristis
TTTTTGGGGGGGGGGGTGGGGGGCTGTTCTAGGTGGAGGCCTAAAAACCCCGCTGAACTCTACACCTTTTTTTTTTTTTTTTAAATTTAAAGTAAACCACTAACCGGCAGCAGATCCCATGGCCAACCCAAAGCTATATCAGATTACAGGACCCAATTATGACACGATACTGTAAATTTCTTAGTATATTATAGAAGCAAACTAAGAAATAAGAATACCATAAGGCACTTACCACAGCAGATCCCATAGACAATCCAAAGCCATATCGATCCACCAGCGGAGTCATACCATACATCCCACCTACAAGGTGCAATACAAGACCGGAAACGATGAATTCAAAAGAAAAGAATATAGACAACTACTTCAAGAGACGAAAGAAAAAAAAATTATATATCATTCAAACAAGCCAGATAATCATCAAAAAACATAAAAGGAGGGGCTAATGTTGTAGAAACCCAAACCATAAAAGAGATACAGAACTTACCATTTCCCATCATTGATCCACTTGAGTAAGGAGCTGGACCAGATAAATGCATGGGCCTATATGGGCTGCCCCCGGAGAGACGATTACCATAGTTGTATGGATAAGCAGAGCCCCCAGAAAATGGAACATCGGAAGAGCACACGGTATGGATGCTCCATTGAAAAGAGAGGAACCATAAGGTGGTACACCCATATACATGGAGGAGGGTGCACCAGATCCTAGATAGGGAGCTGAAGACGAGTAGCCCTGAGGTGCTTGCATTGGCTTGGCAGCAGATTTCTAGAACAGAAAGTGACTTTAGTCAAAATATTACAAAAATCTCACAAACATAGGATCTTGATGAAGGCCAAATGTGGCGCAAGTCTGAAGAACCCAGTGCAAATAGAGATAATATGAAGCCATTTTTCACATAATTAACATTTTGAAAAAAAGGACGGTAATGAATAGCATAAGGATATAACCATTTTGAAATAAGCCTTAAAATAGCTTCTATTAATTTCTCTACAACTGGAAAGGACATGGGGAACCACCACACCGAGAAACAGAGAGAAATGACAGATACAGCTCTTACTAGATAGATATATAGCTTCTTGATGCATGCATGAAAACAAAAAACTACAGTTTTAGCTGTAAAAAAAAGGAAAGTACTAACTTTCCATTATGCAACTCATCACAATTTGATAACAAAAGAGGTTCAAAATCTTACAGCATTGTGATCTGCTGGTCTAGGCTGAGTACAATTGCGCATATTACAGGTTGTCCTAAATGAGAAATTGACATTGCCACAACTAGGGCAGGTCCAATCGTCCTCTCTGCGACCACCTATAAAAAGAAAAAAGCTAATGAAACATGAACAAAGACAACAAAACCTCACATTTCAAGGACTTAAGTAGCAATAAAAATCTAATACCAAAAATACAAAGAAGATGATTCATAATCCAAGTTTGAGCATCCACCATGGCTTGGCCATGCTTCAACATTGGCATAATTTACTTTGGCACAGATTACATTGCTCATATTTAATAATTATTACCATAAAGCTAATTCAATACTATTTAAAACCACTTAGCAATCTTGTGAAACCCGAACAGCTCAATAAAGTGGGATTAAGACAACTAGCTACAGGTTCAAGTCATTCATTGCCTATTTTGCAATGCTAACTTGCAAAACATACATTCAGTATCAGAGATACAAAAAGTAAAAGCTTTCTAGCTTCCTTTAGAAAAAATTTGTAGTTTCAAATCTGTGTTTTAATTGTGAAAGGTTAAAATTCGGGGTTTGGTCTTCAGTCTTTAACATTGACTTTGACCTGATTTAGCACTATAAGAACATCTGGACTTCTCCTTCCCAGACCTTCAGTTACGTCTTCGCCATAGTTTGAAAAGGCGAGGCGGAGGCTCGCCTCAAGGCCCGTCTCGGCCTGAGGCGGTTGTCTGGTGCCTTGAGGCACTAATGTGAGGCAATTTCCTTAGAGGCTTAAGCCTTTGGCGGTGAGACATACGCCTCTATGGTTGCGCCTCAGGGCTCAAGAGGCATAAGCCTCTAAATTGGCATCCAATTTTGATTTTTTTTTTAATTGTTTTCGGTTTACTACTAAAGTAAAAACTTCATTAAAATTTGAATCGAATAACAAATAAAAAACTTAGCCAAATAAGTTGGAATTTGGAAGCAAGGAAGTTCGTATCATATCGATATATCTTCTTATTTTTCTATTGTTTCTCCTAAAGAAGGTGCCGTGTTTCAATCAAAAAAATTGATATTCTACAGGCATGTCACCTTTTTCTTGCTAGCTACTTATTTTCTTTTTCTCATAAATGGTTTTGCTACACGCGACATTTAGTCAACTTATCATCCTAGTTAGTTATAAGTTGTAAACTACAAGATTGTAAACAATAGCGACATGTGATGATACATTAATTTATTTTGCTTTGCTTAAAATAAGTTATTTGTTTTATAATATTTGGACTTATTTGTATCGGTTTGTCGAGAGGCTTACGCCTCAATCGCCTTGAGGCATACGCCTTGCCTCATCAAGAAATAACGCCTCGAGGCATATTTTCGCCTTTTCGAACTTTGGTCTCCGCTTCCTCTAAGCACCAATACTTCCATTTCCACCCATACGCTTTTGACATAGGACAGCAGTGCTCGTCTCCTGGTTAATTTTTCTTCCAATCTATATTACGTTTTTCATTCAAATCTATTAATATATAAGAGCACTTAAATGCTTTCATTTTTTTCTCGTCCATTTGCTCTACGGTCACTCTCGTGGTGAGTCTTTTCTGCTGTAAATGTTTGATTTAAGGTAAGTTTTTTTATTAAATTTTTTAATTCCATATTCGTATGCAACTTTCCTTTCTCAGTCCCTTTTGTGACTATGGTATGTCTTTGATTACGATAAATCGTGTTCTAGTCTTCTTCTTCAGTGTTGGACCATATTCCGCTTCAACCACAACTTTCCTTCTGCAGCATACATCTAATAGAAAGCTAATACTACATATTCTCTCTCTTGCCCTCTAATCGCTCAAACAGACTCTTTTGATTTTTGAATTAGGACTTGATATAGATTGGTGCTCATATAATTATTTGATCTACATATTAATGGGTGCTCATAATTCCTCTATACAATTGACGCATTTTAATACAATCTTTTTTGTTTGAAAATTACAATATATAAATTTGATTCAAGTAGAGAGATGATATTTAATTGGCTCTTGATGGAAGATGACGGGTGTATTTTGTGACTAACTAATAGTGATTGTAGAGTAGTAGAAGAACTGTGAAGGTGTGAGCGTTTGTGGTGGCAGAAATAGATGCATATATTTGATCTTGAAAAGCTAAATGCGTAACCTATATATTATAACTATGGGTTGATTTGATAAAATTTTCTCCTTTAAATATTTGATCATTGGTCATATTGATTCAATTAATGTATACTTATATTGTTAATTTTTTTTACAAAGATACAATTATTTATTTATTATGCAACTGCCAAATAGATATATTTTTACCATTTTTCTACACGTGCAGCGCACGGGTGGATTAACTAGTTTTATATAATATGCTAGTGGTGCGCGCACCCACACACATAGAATGGGGCCGCCCGGGGGGTGGGAAGAGCCACATGGCATATATGTGGCAAGAAACTGACATCCAGCCATTCGCTGCGCCAGTCTTTCCTAGTTCCAGAGGCATGCTAATAAAACTAATCTGATGTGGCATGTTATTTATATGCATGTTTCCAGCATTTCAAATATGTTATGAACATCCGTCAAGCACTCAACAATTTTTATGGCACGACAAAAATTTGAATTTCGCACACCAATACATAAATATGCATATTTCTAACCTATGACTAGGTTACGAACTCGTGGTGATCAAGTCGAGATCCATAGACAGTACATATAGAAGTCTCAATAAAAACATGATGTGTTCAACATTAACTGCAAACAATTTCCTCGGATATGTTATACGTGTGGAAGAGTTCTAATCATTCAGCAGCCATTCAGTTGAAAGACATTCTAAATTAGAAAAAGTGGTGTAATAAAATTCATCTCTCTAAAAGCACCAGATAAAAATGTAATAATTTCACAGACAAATGAATGTGGAGAAACCCGCAATAGCACTGGTCTTAAATAAATTCTTCCCACTTGTTAGATAAGCAAATGCACAATATTATGTGCATCATATAAGACCATACAAAACTATGACAAATTGAGGAGACCATAGGCATACCATCAGTACGTGCACGTTTAGGAGCAGAAGAATTTCTGTTATCAACCTGTTAATAAAGGAAACAGAAGCACACATTTAAAAGTATACATCAAAAATCAAATAAATCGCAGAGAATCCGAACTAAGAAAAGAAAATGGCAGCCTCTTGAGATAGATCCCAATAAAAATTTACAACCTAAATTAGAATTAATGAAAATTCACAGCAGACCCTGATTCCCATCCAGAACGTGCATAAAAGAAAAACAGAAAAGTACAGTAAGAATCTGCAAAATAAAATTAAAAAACGAAAATCGGTAACAGGGCGGGGAAAAGAGGATTGCCTGCGACATTCTGATATAAAATTTCCAGATTAAGAAAACAAATGGAGAATGAGATCGGAAAAATCTGGATTGGCCGCAGGACAAAATCGACAAGCGAAGAGGGGAAGAAGAGAATGGGGGAGGGTTTGCTGAGTAACAAAAGGGGTATTCTCTTTCTTCCCTGAGTCAATCAGTCAACGCTTATTACATGCTTCGAGCTCATGACGAGCGGCCCGGGCGCAATGTTTTGGTTTACTATTTATTATTATTTTTATTATTATTAATTTATTATTATTACTAGAATACCGCGCTGCGGTTGTACCGACCGAAGATGTGGATACAGTATGAAGAAAATGCAAGATAATTGAAATGAAAGAAAAAGATGAGGAAAATGAGTGGGAGGATAGACAGACAATCATCTCTTACTTTTGTGTATCAGTGGGGGAGAAAACCTCCATTCAGCTAATGATTATTATTATTATTACTACGACAACTACATTTCCACCATTGCATTACACGGATAGAATTCTAAAAGAATTTCATATATAAAATATAACAAAATTGTGTTTGTCAGGTTTAATGTTATAAAGAAACTAAAAAACACAACATGAATGAAATTAATATGCATCTTACGTTTGCAAGTAGCACACAATCAATTCTTTATTTTGATGACATAATTTTAAATTCTTGTTATTTATCCATCGCCATCTAGTTGAACTAATAATTTTTTTATTAATTCTTATTTTTATTTCCTTTAAAGACAATAAAACTCGATAGCATAATTATATATTAGTTTCACGCCCATATATTTACGGACATAATATGTTTCACACATGTGCGTTTCACAGACATATTATAATGACAAAGTAAAATACAATAGAGTAGGAGAATATAAAATTATGAAACTATACAATTGAACAAAGTAAAATTGAAATCTATTAGGCAAATATGAGATATATCTAACCAAAATGTAACATGTAGATAGAGTTTCAAAATAAAAATGTTAAATTAAATGATTAAAAGAAAAACTATAATAATAATATTGAAATCTAGATTGATATATTATCTATTTTCATGTAATTCAAATCCATTAGACAAATTTGAGATATATTTAACCAAAATGTAATATGTAGATAGAGTCTCAAAATAAAAATATTAAAATAAATGATTAAAAAGAAAAATATAATAATTGAACCAATAATTTTCTTTATTAATTCTTATTTTTTATTTCTTTTAAAGACAATAAAACATGATAGCATAATCTATATTAGTTTCACACCAGTGCGTTTTATGGACATACTATGCTTCACACACATCCGTTTCACTAACATATTATGCTAACAAAATAAAATACAATAGAGTATGAGAACATAAAATGATGAAATTATACAATCAAACAAAGTAAAATTGAAATCCATTAGGCAAATATGAGATATATCAAACTAAAATGTAATATATATAGATAGACTCTCAAATTAAAAATATTAAATTAAATGATTAAAATGTTTACCATAATAATAAGAAAAAGTAATATTGAAATCAAGATTAATAGATTATCTATTTTCATTTCATGTAATTCAAACCCATTAGACAGATGTGAGATATATCTAACCAAAATGTAATATGTAGATAGAATTTCAAAATAAAAATATTAAATTAAATGATTAAAATGAAAAATATAATAATTGAACCAATAATTTTTTTATTAATTCTTATTTTTTTATTTCCTTTAAAGGCAATAAAACCCGATAACATAATCTATATTAGTTTTACACATGTGTATTTACAGACTACTATACTTCACACTCATACGTTTCATGGATATATTATACTGAGAAAGTAAAATATAATATAATAGGAGAATATAAAATCATGAAATTATACAATCGAATAGAGTAAAATTGAAATCAATTAGGCAAATATGAAATATATCTAACTAAAATATAATATGTAGATAGAGTTTTAAAATAAAAATATTAAATTAATATATAGATAGAGTCCTAAAAAAATATTAACTTAAATAATTAAAAGGAAAAATATAAGAATAAGGATAAGTATAATAATAATAGAATAATGACGTCATCAAGCTGGTTTTTTAAAGAAGTCAAACAATGAACGGGAAAATTATTTCTAATTGTACCCGATAATCAAATGAAGTCAGACAAACTGTGCTTTCATATATATATATATATATATTACAATTATTTATTTATTGGTTTAATTAGAGGAAAAATCATGTATTTACATTAGTCATTTCTAAAACTTAGGGGCCAACTTCTAACTTTTGAAAACTTTTCAATTGTGCATCCTTTTTCTCTTTCTGCTACTCTCATAGGTAATGTAATTTGGAGAAAACGACCGCCATCATCGTAGACTCTGATTTTAGATCAAAATCAGTTTAGTGGACCATCGACCTCAAGTGGAGAAGGTGCTGGAGAAACAACCATGAGCTGACGGTTTTTCTCAGCTGATCAATTTATTTTTTAGGGTTTTTACTTGAGAATTTCCGATTTGATTTCAAATTGGAGTTTCCGGTGGTTTGTGGGTTAACATCGGGTGAGCAGTGAGTTTAAGGTTCTAGCATTCGTGAATCTGGTGGTCGCAGTGGGTGGTTGTATTGTTATGGTGAATTGTGGTGGTAGTGGTGTGACAGACGAGTTACAACTCGCTGGGAGTTGTGACTCACCATTATTTGTTGCTACTGGCAAATTATGGGCTGTGTTTTGTGATTGTTTATGTGATTGGGGGTCTTGGAGTGTGACCGTGTGCTGCTGGAGTTGAGTTGAGTTGAGACTCGTCAGGGTGTGATTGTAACTCGCCGCAATCAGGTTATGACTAGCAGGAATTGAGCTGCGACTCACTGGTGTTTGTGATACAAGTCGCCGACCAATTGTGACGTGTGACGATCATAATGGTCACAATGTAACCACCTAGTTTCCCCCAAAAAAAACAAAATGTATAATATTCCTCAATTTTGTAAAGTGTTCCCAAGAAGTCTATATTTGTCAAGTTATCGCTCATTTATTCATTCGGTCCCAAATATATGGTCCATTTTTCTTTTTGGATTGTCTCAAATATATGTTCTTTGCACATTGAAAAATCTAATTTACATTACTTTAATAATTATCTACCCATATTTAATACTTACTTATAACTATCAATTTTAAATTCTACTTATTAAATATGAACAAATTAGGAACACATGTTACAAAATGTCTTTCTAGTACATTTTTAATCTTTTTGAAAAAAAACAAAGTGGAACATATATTAAAACGGAGAGAGTATTTATTTCTTTCACAAAATAAATAATAACATTCTAATTCTAATTATAAATTTCATACGATAGTCCCACTATAAAAATAAAACAAAATTTAGTTCCATTATGAAATAAGAATTATGATGTGACAGTTTTTAAGCTAACACCCAAAATAAGGAGTCAAGTGTTTATTTAGTATTACTAGTCAGTGGTACGTGTGTTGCACGTTGTATGTTATAATAAATATATTTGATTGTAAGAAAATTTTATTATGAAAGCACTTCTTTATGAACAATATTTTTGGTAACATTACACTTTTCATGCTTTTGTTGTCTGATTTGATCAACACTTTTTTTATTTGCATTGAAACTCCACGTGAAAGCGCAACATATAGTTGTCTATGTGAAAAGACATGCTTTGAAAGATATATTCCAACATGAGGTATAGTTTGTCCTTATGATTTGTTGATAGTCATTGCAAGCAAAGTCGTATTGGAAATGTTTTTCTCTTAAACTTGAATGTGTAGCCTTCAACGTTTACAGGACTTAGTGGGATTCGGGGAAGAGAAACTTGCTTCCCAGTATGTTGTCCGAAGGTTATTTCTGCTTGAATGACATTTGTTCCAAAATCACGACATAACATTCTTGTTCCAATCACAAAGTCCATTAGAGGGATATAGGTTTCTTAAGAGCATAATTGGATAATTAT
Organism: Nyctanthes arbor-tristis; assembly: GCA_963692815.1. Classification (NCBI taxonomy): domain Eukaryota; kingdom Viridiplantae; phylum Streptophyta; class Magnoliopsida; order Lamiales; family Oleaceae; genus Nyctanthes; species Nyctanthes arbor-tristis. The sequence continues at coordinate 8,479 of CAVNYN010219779.1, forward strand.
TTTTCAACACCCAGTTTGTATGGTGGTACACCATGGCAACAACATATTTAGAAATTCTTCTTGGTAATAGTTGTTCGTATCATCAATCACTTAATCGAAACTGGCAAACTCTTTACTTTCGCCAGGAAATAATTGAATTAACTTATCATTAAAATAGTCAACATATTCATTCTTTGTTAAAAGATCCCACGCATGTCATATATTTAGACGAATATGCACTTTTCGCTAAATCTGAGAAAACTGAATTGATGAGTTTTAACTCTTGAGATTCTGCATCATCACCTATTATTACTGTCTCCATCGGTCAAGAAATGAAATCATCCTTTATTTTTTGGCTCCATTCCATTATCAATTCGAATTAAAAGGTTTGCAAATTGAATATCATTTTGAGCCCTCATGTTCCAAGTGAATTTTGTAAGTATTCCCTTATTTTTTTATATATTCTACCATTTCTAAAATAACATTTTAATGTAAACTTATATATGTTTACTTTTGAAGGTGAATCATTCACCTGCCAATATATAAAATAAAAACTTTACTAAACTTATTTTGCAATAGAAATAAAACACTAATACGGTTTGATGATTTTAAGTAACTTAATTTATAAAATACTGAAATCAAAAGTAAAACCAAATTTTAATTAAAGAGGGAGCATGAGTGTAATATTATATGAAATGATGTACACAAATGAACCTGATAATCTCACATTTACCTCAAAACTTTCTGAAATGTTGTTTACAATTCCTTTATTATTTTATACTAGATAAAGAAGTAGAACACAAAAAGTTAAAACTTAAAAAATGGTTTAGAGATATATGTTCATATCATCTATAACTTTATTAGATTATATGCTATTTAGAGCATATAGGGGAAACCCCTTTCCCAAATATGGAGGAAATCATTGTTGCTCTCCAATAGTTTCCCCTATATTTAGGGAAATGTATTTTCTTTTTATTTTCCATTTCTTTTAACTGAGTAATAATAGGAATAATATTTTTATTTAATTAAAACCATTCTTAATAGTATTCTTAATATTTGTTCAGTTTGTCGTATTTATCATTCCTATTGAAAATAAATTTCACTTGTTCTAAATTTTAAATTACAATAATAATATTTAATAAAAATTAAAAAATGTGTAACATTTGAATTCTAAAAAATAAATTGATAGTATTAAAAAAATTTTGAAACTTAAAATTAGAACAATTATGTTTTAAAAACTGAAATTAATTTACAAATGTCGTTGTCGTAATTAAACTAATGACACTTTCGTAAATAAAAGAATAATATTTTTATAATTATATCACATCCCTCAATTATGGAGAAGGTGATAAGGGATGGTTGGAGTAAAATGGTCTACTAAATTTGCAGGAATCCCCAAATATAGGAGACCATTGAAGATGTCCTTAGTTTCCAAGAATTCTAAAATTGAAATGGTACTTTTGACATTAACAAAAAATGTCAAGGGTAAAAGGGGAGAGTGAATGTTTTACATTCATTCTCCGTTTTATATAGTAGTGATTATGGGTAATTCACACCTAACGTACCCAACCTTTTAAGTATTAATAGATCACGTCCTCAATGTTTATTTTTCCTCATGTGGGCCCTCAATCTTTTAAGAAATCTCCGTCCAAGTCCCTGACAACGGAATTCGTCAATTTCCTCCTTTAAGTTAGGAGTATTTTTGGTAAAATATGAAAAAATAAATATTTTAATTAAAAAAAAAGAAAAATGGGGGAGGGGGACTCCCTCCTTTTGGCTTCTAGAAATGGTAGCACTTTTGTTGGCATTTCTGGCAGCCGATGGCAGCAAAAGGGAGTCATGTGCTGCCGGAATGGCAACTGCCATTTTGGCAACACAACGGGGAAGACTCCTCCCCCCAAAAGGTTGCCGGAAATGGCAGCCTTTAGTTGTCATTTCTGGCAGCCAAAAAGAGTGAGTCCCCCTCTCCCTTTTTTTATTTTTTTAATTAAAATATTTATTTTTTTGTATTTTACCAAAAATATCCAATTTAACAAAGAAAATTGACGAATTCCATTTACCAGGACTTGGACGGGGATTTCTTAAAAGATTGAGGACCGGCAGGAAAAAAAATAAGTTAGGGACATGATCTATTAGTACTTGAAACGCTAGGAACGTTAGGTGTATGTTACCCTATTATTATTAAGTCACTATTTCCAGATTTTGGTTCCATAACATTCTTGTTCTTATTTTCTTTAGGGTAATTGGCGTAAAAAGTCCCTACCTCTGGACACTCTCGTGTAATCAGTCTCTATCTTTGATTTCTTAGCAATTTCACCTTTAGCTTAATGTTTTCTTAGCAAAATTCATCATTGGTGCTAAATTAGTCCCTTATTAGAGGGGCATTTTTGTCACTTACACCTTAAGATTTAAAAAGGTCAAAGAAGGTCCCAATATGAATATAATTGATCAAACAAAGATTTAAATTTATTAATTATTGATTGAACAAAAATTTAAAGTGAAAAAGTATTTAAAAAATAAAATGAGAGAGGAAAAAGAAAAAAACAAAAGTTTATTTATTTTTCCGATCTCACTAGTAATTTCGATTAGTAATTTTTTGTATCAAATACTCTACCTGTAAAACAATACTCTGCCTCTAAAAAAATGTTTTATTATTATTTTTCAATAATGCTAATTATTTTGGAACCTTTACTTGCAATTGTTTTAATATTAAAGTATAAATGGACATAAATGCCCTTCTAATAAGAGACTAATTTAGCACCATGGATGAATTTTGCTAACACAAAGGTAAGGGTGAAATTGCCAATAATTCAAAGGTAAAGACCAATTCCACAAGAGTATTCAAAAGTACAGACCTTTTGTGCCAATTAACCTTTTCTTTATTAAGCCACTATTTCTAGATTTTGGTTTTATAACATTCTTGTTCCTTATGATCCGAATGTACCACACAAATTTTTTATCACCCTTTTCTTATTCAATTTATTCCTGTTTTGAAATAAAAAATAGGACAATAACAAAAGCATGTGCTTGGACAAATATATAACTTTAATAGAAATATATGCATGGCTATAAAAATAATAGTTACTCGATCCCAGTGACTTGGTGAGAGAATTTTTGTTTTTATTGTGTTACTTGAGTTAGTTAGTTGTACGCAAACTCCAATTCCCCTATCCAGTGTGTATCCCACTCCCATCCACAAATAACCCAACTCAAAACATATGATATGCTCTTCCCAAATCCCAAATTTCACCCACATGTATTTTCCATTAAAATACATAATTAAACATGTATTTTTACATTAAAAAAATATGTTTTTTTTTCCCCAAATTTGATAATAATCTCATCATACTAGGTTATTGAAACCTGATCAATTCACATTTCAAACAAAAATACATGTTGGAGCCTTGGGCTCAAATTGATGAAGACGCGGAAATCGGAATTAAATCCACCAAAGGCACAACTCTTTGGGAAACAGTAGGGATGAACGTGTAGGCAGTAGTAAGTAATATGAATGAGATGGAATGAAAATAGTAGGAGAAAAGGTCATGTGGGAAAAGTAATAAAAGCAACGGAATCCTAGCAAGAAGAGTACAAGTATATGCTGGAAAAGGCAAGTGATCAAATGAATGATCCGTTCCAGCAACAAAATTAAGCTCGAGTCATAAGAACAGTCCAGTACTTAAAACACATACATTCAGAGTAGTGCACTGCACTGAGATTAAACTAGTCCTGCGGGAAATGCTGCCAAGAGGAAGACGGCAATAATGGCTAGGGCTACAAGTTGAGATCTGTCGTTTGAGCCGTTACTCTTGGTGGACGTCGTCGTCGTTGTCCCAGCTGCCGGTGTGGCACTTGTGTTTGTTAGACTAGCAGTAGCGTTGTTGAAGAAGGCAGCATCTGGAGAATTTGGGGGCAAATGCAAGAGCTCTGCACAAAAATAAACCCATTGTGATTTACACACACATATCATTCAGTCACAAAATTAAAGCTTCAAAACAAAGGCATGTACAACGTTATTTTCCTTTACAAACATAAAATGTACACTGAGGTTAAGTTGTGACCTTGTACGTTATCTGATCCTTGTATTTAATGAAAATTATAACTCCAAGTTATCATAAAGTAGCAGGTCAAGTCCTTGGAGATAGTTTCCGGCCCGTGTAAATTAGTTTGTACCCGTAACATGTGAGTATTCGTGGAATTAGTTACAGGATCCCAAGCAAATAGGAAGCATCATGACCTTTTAAGAATAATAACAACTAAATAAACTAGAGCTATACATATCAACAAGAGCGTAATTTTTACATAAAAAATTGAACCAGCAGCTAACATAAAAGAAGAAATACTAGTTTAATTTACATCTCATCATGCCTTGTAAATTCTAATTATGGCCTAATTCTTCTTTTCTTTATGGTGATAGCTCAAAGCTGGATTCGGAGTTCAAAAGTACTCAGTAGACCGTGTACTTTTTCTTTTTTTTTTTTTTTCAAACATAAAAGAGTTGTGCTATTTGAACTAAAAGATATACAAAAAGTGAAACAAAATTGACACATGACAAGATCTTATTTTTTAATACATCACGTCACTATTAAACCAACAACAATCACAGAAGCTATATATCTATTTTATCAAATATTTTGTCCAAATAGAATTATTTCATAATTATATATTCAATTACAACTCCGTCCCATACCTGCCAAATCCAGTTTGAGTACTTCTAAACTCCCGTATGAATAAAAACTTCTTCCTCTCCCCCCAGTGCAAAGTAGTATATATAAAGTAATAATAATGAAATGAATAATACGTACCGGGGCATTCGCTAGCGCTAGTACTAGCGTTGGCAATGTTGCAGGCAGAAGGCAACTGAAGCAAGCGGGCCTCCTGAATCCCCATGTTCTTGATCTGAGGATTGGAGCCGTTGTGGATCTGCTGAACGATGTAGCAGAGGCATGCGGGGTCCTTTTCCTTGAGATCCGCCGCCGCTTCGCAGCAGTCCTTGCTCGGCGACGCCGCCTTCCCCGTCGCATACGGCAAGCACGCCAACACTTTCTGGAACTCTCCCCGCACTTTCCCCCTCCACCTGGAGGCGCATCCTCCGCACCCCATGCCGCCATATTATTATAATTATAATAATTGCCCAAGAGCATAGCCAAGATGAAGATTAACTGATAATGATTGTATTGATCAGCTCCCATTTTCAATAATAATTCCGCTTGATGATGATAATATTGAATCGAAGAAATGCAATTTTCATAAAATGGTGAGAGTGATACTGATACCAGTATTAGTACTAGTATATACTAGTAGAGATGGTGCAGAATTGAAGCTGCGGGAAATTAAAGGTGGTGCTTGAGGTGGTATTCATAAAGGTATTTATGACAATGTGAAAGATGGACTGCTTGTCTGCTGCATTTACTGCCATTCATTCATTTTTGTTATTGTTGGGCTTAATAATAATAATTCGTCGATTCTGGCAACGGCGACTGAAATTTCAATTGCATCACTAACTTTTAGCACCCAACTTGTACTCTACTTGCAATTAAATGGTCCAACTTTAGATTTCATGGCAATTTGGTCATTCAACTTTGATCAATATCAATTTAATCGATTTAAAATTTTACTTTTAATTACAAACTTGTCACTCAGTAAATAAGGATTAAGGTGTGAGATTATTATTTAATAGAAATTGATTGATAATATATATTAAAGGTCGTCAATTTGCTATTATTCACGTTGTCATGATGACATAATAATCAACATATAATTATTTAAAATTATAATTTCAAGATAGATTTTGAATGTTACAACTTTTTTGAACCATTAATTTTTTTGCTTTCTTGATTTTGATTCCATCATCAAGTAACAATTTTGTGTTACTTTGTGGCAATTAAATAATAATTCAATGACCTAAGTGTTGGCAATTGAAGTTGAATGGTCTAACTGTTGTTAAATTAACATTTGGTAATCTAATTACAAGTAATCAAAGTTGAAGGGTGTGCTTACAGATGGGGTGAAAGTTCGGTGACCCATATAATTATTAATGATGAGGTTAATTTGATCCAACCACGCGAAGCCACCCAGCTGCAAGGCGATATTTCCATATGGAAATTTTGGAGTATTAGACAGACATATATATCCAAAGAGTAGTCATGTCGTCAGACTTGCAACTAGGCCTATAGTATATGACTAGTGATGGCACGTGTTTTGCACGTGTCGTCAACTTCGTATGGGGTTCTATATCTATAAAATTAAAAGATGCTACTAAGTAATCAAACAACACATATAAAATGATTTGAAATTTCTGGTGAAATAAAAAACACCGTACTTAGAGCTGCTATTGATGATATAAACCGATCTTCATGTTTAAATGGATATAAATAAATTAAATAGATCTCATGGTTAAACATTTACCGTCACTATATATATATAGCCCATCAAAAGATTTGCTATAGTGCAAAAAAGCCCAGATAGGAAGATATAACACTGAAGCATCAATATACCAACTTATGCATCACCAAGCGCACTTTCGGACTTGTTTGTTTTTCATTTCCGGATCCAGTAGTCTCACCTGCACTTGAGTTTTGGTTGTTTGAGTTCTCTGCACCATCAGATTGTGAATCACCTCATTGAGAGGAAGCTAGTTAGTATGTCTAGGAGTGGATGGCTTCACTGGCTTCAGTTTTGTCATTATCGGCCTGTAAGACTTGTAAAAGCGTTTCAAGTTTTCAGTAGTCAGGACTTGATTTTAAACTTGAACATACACAGAACTCCACGGCACCACTCACTCAATTACACTATTGACCTGCAACATATTAGTTGCAGGTTCATTTGACAACCCATTATAACTGAGTTTCATTTATGAGTTTTAAATGAGCACGTGGCATACCAACAATTTGACAATCAATATTGATCTGATATAATGGGCTAGTCATATGATGACACGTGAAAATCAATTAAAACTGAAAATCAATTATAATTGGTGCTAAATGGGACCCTAATCTCCTCCCTTGAGGAGGGCAGCCCTTTCATCTAGGATATTTTTAAATTATCAGACAACCTTAACACTTGCACGTGAAAGAATGCACAGGGTTGCAACTGCAAATTTGTAAAGCACCAAAACCACGGACAGAAGCAAGTAACTATCACAATTCAGAACAGGAATTCAGACCCTAACCCAATCCATAATTAGTGCCAATTCAAGGGATGGTACCTATCAAGAAATTCAGCTTTTTTCGTGATGTCTGAGATAAGAAAGCTGGTTTAGCATATTTTGGAAGTGAATTCTGATGCTGTTTTTTCTCTCTCAGCCAAGCGTCAGCTTCCACACACTCGCTTACAACCTGGACTACACAAGATAAATAACAATTTGTGAGACCTTTGAGTAATGTCATGCTTAAAAGGGATGCATACATTTTATATCTGTTGTGGCGCAGGGAAGGGGTAACCAATTGGAAAGCAGAACTGTCTCAACATGTGCATACCTTTTGCTTTTCTGCTAAGTCATCAAACTTGGGGTCATTTGACCTTGCTGCTTCTCTGTAGCTGTTAATGTAATAAACAAGTTGATTGATCACAGGTCCTTTCTCCATATGCTCTTTGTACCGCTTCTCAACGGGATCACCTTGCCATAGAGTAAGATACCAATTTAGTATTTACTACCTCCCACACTTTTAAACAAAATACAGCAAAGCACTGAATGATGGCTACCTTCTTTAGCTCCTCTAGCTTTGCTATATAAACACCTTTTGTTCCATCCTCACCGTCCTCATATAACCAATCCTCCACCTCGTAGAGTCTGGCAATGAAATGCTCTCTCTCACTCCATCACGAACTCATGATATTTCTCATTAAGCTGTAAAAAAAAAAAAAAAAAAGAGCGACAGTCAGTATCCAGGCACTTGAAAAGGAAGGTCCCAAAGTTTCCATACAATAGAAAAAATAATACCATTAAAAGAAAATACATGTATTACCATACAAAATTAGAAGTCATTTCACGAAGGAGGGGGAGACAAGACTGACTTGTAATAAATGGCAAACTTTCAATAAGAAAACAAATTCACTTGCATTTGTTACTCTAACTGGATCGTAAACCAGATGCAAAGTTAACCGCTAATGCATACCTTAAGCACTCCACAAGCTTTTTCTACTATCTCTATTTTGTTGAGTGCTTGCTTTGAGTCAGTTGAGCATTTCGGTAAGGATATGTTCCTCGTCTGTCAGTCATAAACCAAGGATATAAAATTTTAACCTAGAAAATATCAATATATACTAAGACATAAGGAAATTAAGATAACACGAGACATGACCTACTAAAGCCGCCAAGCTCTTGACATCATTTAAGTTCTTATCTAAGTGTCCTTGTAAAAAAGAAGAATAACCATAAGAAATAGATAAATAATGAAAATACAAAATCGAAATTATGCCACTACAACTAGGAAAATTCTCTAACATGTTTCTTCATTTTCACGAAAGGCCCATAATGAGGTAGACGCAACGGCAAATTCAAGAGCATTTAGTAGGAATTTAGCAGAGCCTATAACTTTCCAGCAAAAGTACACAAGAAACTCAAAGAGCGAAACCACAATTTATAAAAGAGATGATTGAATATATTGTCAACTTTTGTCATCAATGCATTTGAACAAAATGATTCTGTCCAACTACTATCTAAAGAAGCCCTTTTCATTTTTATGTACATTAATTTACCATATTTGACTTTTTTTAAAATATAAAAAGTAAAGTCACAGATTGAATGGCTTCATATAGCTTTTATCATAACATAAGAGAACAAATGATTTCTCTCCTTATCTGCGGCAAATAGAGGGATGCAGAAAGATTATATATCAGCAATCATAAACACCAAGTATAAATTTGTTTCTTATTTATCAATTTCAAGTAAAAAATATGGAATTTATTATTAAGCATCGAAGATCAAACTTCAATTCTAATGTTACTCCTTTTTAGTAGATAACCATGTGAGCACCAAAAATAGCAAACTGACTTTCCCAAAAAAAAAGAAGAAGAAAATAGAAAGCCACTTTGAAATATAAATATAGAACTTATAACTTGAAGATTTGCATTTTATTTATTATTATGTGAAAACTAATTTCAGTTATATATTACACATCTCATTTCATTGAGTTATTTTTCTTAGTAACTAATAACAAGGAGTTTTGATTAATGAACACACAATCATCATATTGTGGAGGGGGAGCCCCACCCCTTAGCAAGTTTGGTTTTGGGTCAAAAGATACATAGGCTCAAGCAAATGGTTTCCACAATTCACTGGCAGAATGAGCAAAATGACACCTCTCACCATAAGTATACAGCCTCTTGGGGAATATAAAGAGCAAGATATGCACTTATCTTCAATAAAAATATTTGCACTTAAGATATTCACATTCTGTCGATGTTGCTGAAATTGAGAACAGAAGACAACTATATATATATATTGAAAAATATAAGAATAAAAACTAATACACATCTACTCATATAAAACGTGCAATCTCATTCACATGATAAAGTAGGAAGTCAAGAATGCATATGTTAATGGGTAAAGGCTATAGAAAATCTGACAATAATATTGTCCATTTATGCACAAGAGGGGCTCACAAAATTTGTCATTGAAAGGTGGGGCTTGTTGGGGGGAGGGGAAGAAGCCAACATCACATATGAACCAGTAAACTGTCATTCCAGGATTTGCAGTTCCTGTAATAAGTAAAGATCTTTAAATTACTAAGAAGCAATACCCAAATATTGGTTGGAAACCTAAAAATATTAATAAAGATATTAACCCAGTGAGGATACAAATAATAAGATTCTTGTCATATATTATGAGTTATACAAATTGAAATTGAGCCTCTGTCGTATATAGCATTTAGCATGACGACCTTTTAAACACACTCTCTACAAGATGAAAATAAACCAACAACAGTACTAAAAGTGGCCATATGGTGCCATACATATGGTGTTACATCATGTTTAAAGAAGTGACACCAATAAGTAGAATCAATACCAATAGGAGCAAATTAAAGGAAAGAATTTAGGGAGTCGGAATGTATCTTAAGTCTACCATGGTTTCTTCGCCAAGGTATATTACGAATTAGTAATGCAAAAATCCATCTTTCCAGATGTACGATTGGTAAAAAAATAAAATCCAATATACATCTAAAGAGGAAAGGATGAAGAGGAAGAATTAGCGTATCACCAATTTTGAGCAGTTCCACCAGAAACGAAGTAGTAAAATTTTTCACCTTTCCTGTGAGTCAGTTACCTTTTGTAGGGTTTTTTTTTTCTTCCATAGGAATGGCTCCAAAAGTATATGAAGCTGAAAAAAGAAATCACATTCTTCGCGATACTTTAACTGAGATTAATAAAGGTCACAACTCCCAAAACGATGAAATGAACAAGATATATGAAAGAGGAGGATATTATCATGTGAAGTCAAACCTTTGAACTTGTAGAAAGAAAATTGCTTCTGATCAATGCAATGGGATCTGATGGCATCTGAAATAGCAATTTAACAAACATGTCACTTAGTTGCATGGAAGATCAAACATGCCATTATGCATTACCCACACAAATTATGTAACTTAGCAGTGTGAAGTTTTAGGGGAAAGAAATAGCAATGAAGACCATACCAGGTGCCCTATCTTTTGCAATATACCACTTGTTCTGCGAAATTGGCTGCATTGTGAATGCCATGAAAGAAGACATAATAAATTCAGAAGTTATTTCATCATAAAACTTATTACTTATAATTGGTCAGCATTTGTAGGAATCAACCCCCAACAGAGTAAGGCCAAAATTTGCATTAGGAAAATGGGAAAATACTAAAAAAGTAAAAATTAATCCTTACAAATTGTTGCTTTCCCTAAGCTCAAGATAATCAAGCAAAAATCCAACTTCTGCTTTACTCCCAGTCTACAAATCAATGCAGATTTATCCAAGTAAGCATTGTGAAGATAATTTGTAAAATGGGAAGGATCGACCCCGAAAAAGTCCATCACGCATGACAAATACCATAGTGTTTGCCTCCTCATACCATAGTGTTTGCCTTTTCATTCACAATCAAGTACGGAACTGTAGCACAAGTGACTCCGAACAATGAAATCGCACGCAACCCCACGTAAAAGAAGGATTCAACAATACCTATCAATGTAAGTCAATGAAATGAAATTGATACAGAAAAAGGGAAATTGATGACCTTCGCTTCGGCTTCAGCGGCCTGAATGGGACGAGTTCACTAAAGAGCTTCAATTGCTTCCAGCTGCAGAATGGTTCTTGTTTAGCTCTCTTCTCTCTCTCTAATGTCAATCTGGCCAAGTGTCCAAATTCTCCGTTTTAATGCTCTTCAGATCAAGGCAATAAACTCAAGGTCGATGTCATATAATTGCTTTTGGTATTCGGATCGTGCAGTATTTCCAGCATATAAAAAAACTCCTTTGATGCTTCAAATCCGACCTATCAATCTCCTCGATGCAAGTACTCTTCTGAATTCTAGGTTATTTGCAAAAGGGCTCTGAAATCGGGAGATCAAGGGCTTCTAAGTTCAATTTAAAAACCGTTTCGAAAGTTCTCATTTTCTAGAAAAAATTAATCGAGAAATATGCTTCATATTTGAGAAGATAGCTAGAAAAGAGGAAGAGCGGAAGGGAAGAAAGAGGAACTGAGGCGAAATGAGAGGCAGGACGTTTGGTGATGGGCATTTTCGGAACAACAGCGATATGTGAGGGATAATTTCGGCAAGTAAGCGATTTTTTGATGAAAGTGGCTCTTTTATAGGAGTAGTGATAATTCTCAACTAGATTTCCATCGTGAGTTACACGGGTAGAGTTTTAAAGGAATTTTATACATAAAATATAATATAATTGTATTTGTCAAGCTTAATATCATAAAGAAACTAAAAAACACAACTTGTATGACATTAATATACGTCTTAAATTTTTGCAAGTAGCATGCAATTGATTCTTTATTTTGATGACATAATTTTAAATTTTTGTTATTAGTTCATTGTCATATCGTTGAACTATTAATTTTTTTATTAATTCTTATTTTTTATTTCCTTTAAAGACAATAAAACCCGATGGCATAATTCTATTTTAGTTTCACACCCGTACATTTACGGACACACTATGTTTCACATCCGTATGTTTCACAAATGTAAATTGTAGTGACAAAGTAAAATACATTGGAGTAGGAGAACATAAAACCTTGAAATTATACAATCGAACAAAGTAAAATTGAAATCTATTAGGCAAATATGATATATATCTAACCAAAACATAATACGTAGATAGAGTCTCAAAATAAAAAATGCAAAATTAAATGATTAAAAGGAAAAGTATAATAATAAGGAAAAGTATAAGGGTGGTTATATTGACATCACATTTTTTTACTAACTACACCACATTTTAATTATATTTGTTATCCTTTATATTTTTAATTCTTTACACTTATATCATTAACTTATTTTTTGTCATATTTTATTTTTAACATCTTATTATTATGAAATCTTGTATCAAATGATATCTTGATTCCAAAAATTTCATTGCGAGAATTACTTAAAATTTTTAATAAACAAAATATAATGTCTAATGATACACAGTTATGTATTTTCATATGATTTTAAGGTGCCAAAATAATTTTTTTTAAAAAAAATATATTCAATCATTAAGAATATGAGATGATATTTAAATAAAAAATTGAGAAACAATATAGCAAAAACTTTTAGAGACTTAGATAAATAAGAAACAAAGATTATGGTTGTTCACGTTAATAAAAATGTGGTGTGTTTAGTAAAATGAGTGGTGTAGATATAATTAACCATAGTATAATAATAATATTGAAATCATGATTGATATATTATCTATTTTTATGTAATTCAAATCCATTAGGTAAATGTGAGATATATATAACCAAAATGTAATATGTAGATAAAGTCTCAAAATAAAAATATTCAATTAAATGATTAAAAGGAAAAAATATAACAATAAGGAAAAATATAATAATTAAACCAATAATTTTTTTATTAATTTTTGTTTTTATTTCATTTAAATATAATAAAACTTGATGGCATAATCTATATTAGTTTCACATACGTGCATTTACGAACATGCTATGCTTCACACTCGTGCATTTCATGGATATATTATGCTGAGAAAATAAAATGCAATATAGTAGGAGAACAAAAAATCACGAAATTATTACAATCAAATAAAGTAAAATTGAAATCCGTTAGGCAAATACGAGATATATCTAACAAAAATATAATATGTAGATAGAGTCTCAAAATAAAAATATTAAATTAATATGTAAGTAGAGTCTCAAAATAAAAATATTAAATTAATATGTAGATAGAATTCCAAAATAAATATATTAAATTAAACGATTAAAAGAAAAAAGGATAACAATAAGGAAAAATATAATAATAGAATAACGATGCCAGCAAATTGGTTTTTTAAAGAAGCCAGACAATGAGCGGGAAAATTGTTTCTAATTGTGCCCGATAATCAATTGAGCTAGACAAACTCTGCTTATATATATATATGTATATAGATTTAAAAAAAAAAGGTAAAATAAGAATGGGAATTGGGAAGGAACCATACATGTGCATGCTTGCCACAGGTATAATTGATTGATTTTGATCTCTTGTCAACTGTCTAGCAGCCTCAAGCATGCATAATTGATTGGTTTTGATCCCTTACCAACTGTCTGGCAGTGCAAATGGCGTGCAAAGGCGGTTGGCAAGAGAATCGAACTGATAATTGATGATTGAATTGTTGATAACTCCATTGTGGACCCTGTTTTTCTTTTCTAGTAAATGACACTATTATTTACTTATTAGTGTAATGTTGTGGATTTAATCTAGTAAGTGGACGGATCGTTAACAAGTAACATAGTAGTGAATAAAGTGTCAAATCACATGATGATTGAATCTACTAAATTCACTTTAGTTGATCTTGGTTTTAAATAAAAAACACACAATAAGATTTTAAAAATAATTTGGAGAAAGCTAAAAATAATCTAAGAAAATAAAAAGCTAGTATTATCTACAAATCCTAAAAAATTATAAAATCACAAAAGTGCTAGAATTTCCAAATCACCACCGCTTTCATGATTAACTCTCGGTACTTGGGGTTGAAAATCAATAATCCAATGTCACTCAAAAGCCTCTCTCGATAATCATCCAAATTTATATTTATACATGAAATTAATTATCTCTAATTAGCCTTCAAACTTATTGTACTCATTAATACGTTGTGATTATTCTTTAGCGATTTAATAGAGTGTAATATAGTATCTCTATATAATATAGGACCCTATGTCGTTCATTACCATATACTATATTTATGATGAATCTCTAAAAAGCAATATGAACCACAAAACTCGAGTTAATGGTAATCAAACATTAAAACGGAATAAGAGAATAATGTACAATCAAACATATGAAAACAAGTACTTCAAATTAATCACAAAAACGGGGTTTCATCGTTAACTATAACACGAAACAATTAGCCTAACATGTTAAGAAAAAGAAAACAACAATAAAGATCGAAATTTATAACTCGAAGAAGATGAATTCACAATATATTTCACATCATTTCTTTTCCCGGCCGCATGCATGCCTCGGACTTCTTCACGGCTCCACCTCACGGCTAGGGCTGGGCAACAGTCTAGTCGGGTCGGGTTTGGGCCCAACCCGAACCCGACCCGACCATTAATCGGGTTGAGGATTTGGAAACCGAACCGACCCGGCTCGGTTCCAAAACCCGACTCAACTCGGGTTGAGTTGGGTTGACTCGGGTTGGCGGTTTGGGCCAACAAGGCCCAATTTCCTTTTTTTTTTTTTTTGTGAAATGGTGGCCCAAATACTCCAAAAGCGGCCCATTTTTTGGAAGACAAAAAACACAAGCCCAATTCCAATGTTTGAAGTTTTAACCCTAGCGTGTATATATGTTGTTCCCTGTAAGAGTCCTATTTTGTGTTTGTTGAACTTGAAACCCAACATTCAAAGACAAGAGTTCAAAGACGAGAAGAAGGACGCGGGCGGTGTGGAGTGGTACGGCGCAGACGGGAAGCAGGCGGCGCGGCAGCACTGCACAACACGGCAAGGGACGACAGCAACGGAGAGTTGAACAGCAGCACAGCGGAGAGGGACGGCAGCGGGAGCGAAACGGTGGTGGCGGTGGATGGAGTTGGAGGAGTTGAATTGGGGAATTAGGATTGAGGATGCTTGATAAAAATTTGTCAAAATGTATCTATAAAGCTTGAATTGTCAGATCGCGAAGTATGCCACGATTTTTTTTTCTTCTTTTTTGTTGTTGTTGACTTGTTGTGGAGTTTTAGATAAAGCTTTGTTGTGGAGTTTTAGATTAAAGCTTTGAGTTTTTGCAGAAATGGAGGAAAGTTAAAAGAAAAAAAAGAATAAACTGAGTTGAACTCGACTCAGGCGACTCGGCCGGGTTCACCCAAGTTATACCGAGTCAACCCAGCACCCGACTCGACCCGAGTCGGGCTATCTGTTTTTCACCCGCCACTGACCCGATTACTGTAGAAAACCGACCCGACCCATTTCGGGTCGGTTGAGTCGGTTTTGGCGGTTTTCCGGATCGGACGGCCACCCCTACTCACGGCCATCTCTCACGGCTATATTTTTTTCCCATTGCATATTTTTTTCTTGTTTATATTGCTTGCAAATTCATACCTAACTTGCTTCATAATTTTTCTTTGACTTTTCAATGAATATTTGCACAACTCCTCAAATTCTCAAGCTTTTTCATATTGCTCCTCCAAGCTTTATGCTTTACACAAAGTGCTTTCTTTAGTTTCTAAAAAATTGCAAATCAAGATCCTTTTCTTCTTTTTCTCCATCAATTGCTTCAAATAGGGTTCTAATCTAAAAAGAAGCATAAACATATATAAATTAAGTACAAACTTAATAAAACAAATGGTCGAAATCTAGTTTTAATAGCCCAAGATAAGGGGAAAATTGCACTTCTCATTTAGGCCTTGACGTGGTTTGGTTTGGTTTGGTTTGGTCGTGGTTTTAGGAAAACCAAACCAAACAATGGTTTTTTGAGAAAATAACCATTTGGTTATTTTGTAATATTAAAACCAAACCAAAACCAAGCCATTCAGTTTTGGTTTGGTTTGGTTTTAGTTATATAAAAAATTATAAAATATAGTTCAATAAGGTTATCAATTAAAGATAAAAAGTGAAAAGTATGTACATTGTAGGAGCAATAACTATACTTTAGGGTTTGAGTTACATAATTTTAATATAAATCAAGATTTTTTGGTAAATTTATTCTTTTAAATTTAGGAATTTAAATCAAGAATTAAGTTAATAAATTCGAAACCAAATCATTTGGCTTGGTCATGGTTTGGTTATTGGTGTTAGAACGAAAACCATAACCAAAGGGTTATTCATTTCAATAACCATAATCGTTTGAAAATTTAGAAAAATTAGACCAAACCGCTGGTTTTGGTTTGGTTTGGTTGGCTATGGTTATTTTGCCCAACCTTAAATGCACTAGTACTCGATGATCAAAAGAGGACTAGTATGCAAAAATGAAGTTAAAATCTTTACATATTTATAAAATTCAACCAACAATTTGTTTATGTCAATTCTTTAGAACACTAATTTTAGTTTTGCTTAGAGAAAAAACTAAAATTTAAATTTCTTCCACCACATTAAATAATCTCAAGAGGTAAAACTCAAAATTTGAACAATTTGGGGGGGGGGGTAGAACAAGCCCCCGAGAGGGTCAAATTTGGTCCCTCTTTTACTTTTTTCTCTCACTTTTCACCGCACATTAGAAAATACTTTAAAGTTTAAAAGAGAAATTGTAAAATTTGCAACAAGTAATTAATAATTTAAAGTCATATGCATGTATATTAGAAATTGCTTTTAAAAGTAAGAAAAATTCTATTTAGACAAATGAGTAGACAAAAAGGGTGACAAAATGGAGATGTGACCCATGTGATAATCATTGATAAAAATGTGATGTGATGTGCTGAAAAACAAAATGATGTCATGTGTCAGTTTTGTTTAAGTTTTTGTATATTGTTTTGTTCAAATAGTACAACTCTAAAAGTAATGCCATATGCATGTAGATATGAGAAATTTTGATGAAACACTTTTAAAGTTGAAAAGTGATACATGTAGACCTCAAGAAATATAGAGCAAAATAAAATATAAATAAATAAATTTTGGCTGTGACGAATCTTTATAGGCTTATTTGCGCTATCTAATTCTAACATTTTATATTATTGTACAATCTAATCATAACCTTTAAAATTTGGTAATTCTAACCTCAAACATCACTTTTTTTGGCGCAATCTAACATTTTTAACTTAAAAAGAATATAGTACCCCTTAAATTTTAATTGAATTAACAATTACTATTAAATCAAAAATAGACAAAACTAAGAAAAAATATAATTAAGTTATATTTAAAAAAATCAACTAACTAGAATTTAACGATGACAGTGGGTAGATTTATCTGCTCCTCTATTTGCTTAATATGGGCTAGGTAAATACCAGATTGATTGGAAGGTAGGGCGGTCCAGCTTGACTTTTTTATTTGTATATCGATCCAATTTGTTATATTATTTGTCATTTTTCAAAATTTTTTCACATTTATATTATATTTTTTATTCATTTTAGTTAAACGAATTGTCGTACACAGAGCAAGGCGGGGCACCCTGGGTCCATCCCATTTTGCAAGATTGCGTTACCTAAAAATATTATTTCATTCAAAGTGGGGCTCCTATTGAATTAATAACAAATCATGTAAAAATATTATTTCATTCAAAGGGGGCTCCTATCGAATTCATAACAAATCATGTATTTTTTATTATCATTACATGAATTTTATAGTGTTCCAAAAAGAAATACTAAAATTTGATGTTCATTATTTTTGTTTATTTATTTAACACTAAATTTAACTAAAATTAGAACTTGAGGGTATTATTGTCTTTTGAAATAAAAATGTTAGATTGCGCTAAAAAAGGTGAGATTCAAGGTTGTAATTGCCAATTTTGAAAGGTTAGGGTTAGTTTGCACAATAAACTAAAACGTTAGGCTCATATTGTGCCAATTAGCCAATCTTTATCACTTAACTTATTTGTTTTTGTATATTGTTCTCTCTCATACGAGCCAAAACTTATAAGGCTAATTGGTGCGATCTAACTTTTTATTTTTATGTACCATCTAATATTATGCTTTCAAATTTGGTGCTGCCAATGAGGTCTAGCCCAATTGGTTAGGGGGCTAGACTGAGGTATTGGGAAGTTCCATTCCCCTATATGGGGTATTTTCTATATTTTATGAGTTAATTACACATAACATCCCCAACCTTTCAAGTTAGTATTGATTACGTCCCTAACCTTTAATTTTCCGTTTGTACGTCTCCAATCTTTAGTGAAATCCTATTTTTAGTCCCTGATGACGGAGGATGTTAGATTCGGCCGTTAAACGTCCTAGACCCAACACAAAGCTGGGGGGTAATTTTGGAATATTGCTAAAACCCATTTCCCATACGTGAGCGAATGATGAGTGCCATTCTTCAAGACGTAACCCAAAATCAGACATAATCTAGAGGGAAGAAAACCCAGCTTCGAAAACCGTCTGGGACACACTACTGCTCGGACTAGTAGTGCTCAGCGACCGTCGATTTCACTCTCTAAATCGGTGGCCGGTGGTCATCCAACTGAAGCAGCAGCCTCCGAATGTCAGTAGAAGTTCTGGCAGGCAGCTGACAGCCTTGGTAGCAAAGTGAGGATGGCGTATGGCTTGCGAAGAGAGTACGAGCAGACGCCCAACTATGGTAAAATCGAGAATCCGCAGAATTTCGATGGTTTACTGCTAATGTGAGAATGGAATGTGCTGGCAATGGCTCAAAGCTGTTTTTTTTCCTTCCTCACTTGGCCATGGTTTGGTTTGGTTTGGTTTGGGGTACTGGTGGTTCGGGGAAACATGGTAATGAAATTGAAATAAGGATGCAATGACTTAACTGTTGGTTGTATAGAGGTGTGAAATCAGATGGCTTTGTTGCTATGAATATGATGCTTTGTTTTAGGAATAATGAAGAATTTTTTTGCCTTTTTGTTGTGATAGGCAATGTTACAGTCAACATCCCTAACGTTTTGAAGATGTTACACTTAACGTCCATAACCTTTTCAACACGTTACAATTAACGTCTTCATCCTTTTATAAAGCTTACACATTATGTCCCCAAACATTTCAACTTGTTACAGTTAACATCCCCGATGTGTTACTTTTCACCCAATGGTTCCAACTCGTTTGCAGAAGAACCAGAAGCAAATACTTGCTTCCTAAACTTCATTCCTTCATTCCAAAGAGGTTAATACCATCCTTAAATCAGCATTCACATGTAGATTGTGTTATTCTTACCACTGGTTGTTCACAAATGTAAAACCTCCTTCTTGGGTTTGTATCTGTCTGCGAAGTCTTGAGTGTATCTTGTTTCCGCACCTACATGTTCATTCTGGAGTAGCCATTGCCGAGGAATAGATATATGGAAAATTTCTTTGGATGGTGAAATGAAAGTTACTCTACAAATGAGTTTGGAATAAATAAATACACACACACACACACACATATATAGATGAAATGGAGGGAAAATAGCCAACTGGTTTGGAGAGAAATGGGTTTTAGCAATATTCCAAAATTACCTCTCAGCTTGGTGTTGGGTCTAGGATGCTTAACGGCCGAATCTAACATCTTCCATCATCAAGGACTAAAAATAGGATTTCACTAAAGGTTGAGGACGTACAATAGAAAATTAAAAGTAGGGACGTAATCGATAAAAACTTAAAAGGTTGGGGACATTAGGTGTAATTAACCCATATTTTATTGTAGTATATATTCCCACTATATGTAGGTTTGTCTTGTTGATTTTCTTGACGCTGTGTTTCAGTAGGATAAATATCTATCACATTTGTACTGCTATGAAGCATATTTGTAATTGTACTTTCAAAAAAAAATTGGTGCTTATAACCTTAAATCCTATTTTCTTAACTAATTACACCATCGACAACTGTTATAATCTTCTATTATCCTAGCGCGTGCCACGCACCCAAAAAACAATGTCTTCACGCTCCTAAACAATTAAAGGACAACATGGTCATTTCATATCCCAATATCAAATTATGAACCTTGCCAAGAAAGAACGCTTGAGAATCCTTCAAAATTCAAAAATCTCTAGAGAAATAAAAGAAGAAACAAACCAAAGAACCACTCTTGTCCGATTACCGCGTTGGACCGTGACTGTGTGGCCTCTGTGTCTCCTCCAACATGGCACACGCCTCAAATCCTAATATTATAGCCAAATGCTGTGGTCTATGTTTCAGCAGCGTGAGGCCTGAAACGCCAAGATGTTGTCATATTTCAACAAGTGAACTTATGGTTCCAGTAATAGATATTGGTCCAAGGTTAAGGCATTAAGGGAAAGATGTTCCAATCTATGGTAAATTTCTTCCTTTAAATTGTCCCGAGCTTAAAAAAATAGTTAATTTTTTGTGTTAGCATGTTTTAGATAGTATTTTGGATGAATTTCGATTGCATGTCGAAATCTGTTTATATCTTCACTGTGATATTCCGTTGACAACTAGGGATTTTTTTATTTAGGTTGTTTTCATGGTGATATTCAGTTGGCAATTATATTTTCATGGTGATATTCAGTTAGGCGATAGATACGAGCAAGTTTGTTGCCCTGTTTTGATTGTTCATACTATTTACTTCGAATGAAGTAGCTTCATGGGAAATTAGTTACGGTAAACAAATTGCGATTGGAAAAAATAGGGAAGCTTTATTTTCATTTATTTATAACATAACATAAACACCGACAAGAATATCATTATTCAAGAATATGCTGGAATTATATTTTTTTGCCAAATATTTAATGCACGTGAGGAAAAATATTTGGTATTAATGGATACTAAATTTTCTATAGAAACAGATCGGGCTCTGAATTGGAGCCCGATTTGTTTCTATAGCCAGACCGTAATAGATACATGTGGTATCTAACAAATTGTAGTGACCATTAATTTCCCTCATTGGAGGGTGAGAACTTCATACTAAGTGAATGGACGTCAATACCCTTCATAGAATTTTTATGTATGGCACATATGTGGTAATGAGGGAAGATTGTAATGGTCCGGCCCACCCACGTGGCCCATGTAGGCCGGCCCATGTGGGCCACGGGTTGACCCAGCCTATGTAGGCCTCTTTTTTCTTTTCTCTTCCTACCACATTTTACATTTAAATTTTATAATAAATACATTATAATTGAAATACTTTAATAAGAAGTTTGCCACATTTTTTTAAAGGTATCACTAGTTTTTTAGATTTTTAAATTCTAATTAAAAAGTAAACATATAACAAGATAAAATTAAAATTTTTAATAATAAACTTTAAATATTTTATTACATATAAAACCTTGAAATTCAAATATTGTTTGAAATCTAAAACATAACAACACAAATAACTATTTATTAATTTGTAATACTATAGTTATAGACTTATAGTATAGTATATCTCAACTATTAACATAATGACATGACAACACAAAAAAATAAAAATTTAAAACTTTTAGTGAAAAAGTCGCCTGCATTCTACGTGCAGCAGCAGCACTAGGCTATCGTAGGCAGCTTTTTGCCTTTTAAAGGGCACAATGCAGCCCCTTTTACCTTTTTAAAAGGCAAAAGTCTTTTTGCCTTTTTTATGGTAGAGAGCTACCAACGGCTCTCTGCCAAACTTTTTAAATTTCCTTTTCTTTTACAGGCCAGCGGTTAAATTGTGGGCCCAGAAGCCTTGAACCGGACTGCCCAGTTCACCTCGGGTAATGGCCCGCGACTCAGATCAGCCGGTCCTGGGCCAGCCCGCAGTCCCGGGCTTTTCCTTGCGGCCCGCCCACCTTGGCACCTCTAGGTTAAATACTGCAAAGAATGTGGGCTTTGAGGTTATAAGTGTCATGTTTGATAGTATAAGATTAGATAGCAAACAAAGGTGAAAGGATATGGTTAGATGTCACCAAGTAGCCAAACTTATATATAAGATTAGGCGTCGGCCGGTTCATTTCGGTTCCAGCTCGGAACCAGAACCAAACTGGCTAAAATCAGTTCGAATAAAGGTGCACAGTTTGGTTTGGTTAATTTTGGTTAAACTGGCTGAAAAGTAGGTTTTCGCCGAAAATCGGCCAATTCACGGAAACCGGTTAGTTTTTTTTTTTTTTTAACCGATCAAAGTGATTCGGCTATGTCAGTTCCCTGGTCCTATTTGGTTCAATTTGACCAGTTTAAATGCTGAACCCTGCTTATATATATAATAATATAAACTTACGAGTAATGTTATTTATCATCATTGGTGATCATTACAATGTTTATGTGGTATTAAATTACAAGTCAATTTACCAATGAGGACTTAGCCTATTTGGCTATGGGGTTAAGATTGAGGCCCTGAGATCTAGAGTCTCGAGTTTGATTCCTCCTATAGTCTCGAGTTTGATTCCTTCTATGTGGAGTTTTTCTACATATTATTGTAATTTGTATCCCTCTATATAAGGGTTAGTATTGTTGATTTATTTGCTTTTCTTTGTGTTTCAATATTTTATATATATCTATGCACATTTATACTGCTACTATGTAATTTGTAATCTATATCTATATATAAATTAAATGAAAGGAGCTGAGGTGGAATCTGACAGCAATTTTCCCGCCTATTTTGCTTTAAGTGCAGATATTTCAGTTATTTGCCTTATTTTGTGGGCAAGTAAAGACTAGTTTTCCCATTTTTATTATTTATTATTATTATTTTGTTATTATCTGATCATTCCCTTTCTTCTCGTACTCCTCCCCTATCTCATCATCGAAGAATCTGTTAAAGGCAAAATTTGACATCAACAATGCCTTGACTCAACAAAATCATCACGAGATCTACTTCACTTTTAGAACTCTTTGATTTATCTTATTTTCCAATTTCTATCACTTCTTAAACAATTAGCATTTAAGGGAAGTTTTGAAACAAAACCTCCTATAGTACCCAGTTAATCCCAAGAATCCTCTTAACTGTTTCAATGTGGTGGGAATGGGCCAATCCTTCAATGCTTCAATCTTTCAATCTTTCTTCGATAAGTAGATAACCCTTCAGCACTGATTATGTGACCAAGATACTCCATTGCTTTCTGTCTAAAAGCACACTTGCTGAATTTAGCAAACAATTAATGTTTGAACAAGAGTTGCAGGGCTGTTTTCAAATGAATGCAATGCTTTTCCATAGAATTACTGTACACCAATATATCATCAAAGAATACCAGGATAAACTTCCACAAGTGTAGCTGAAAAACCTTGTTCATCAAACTTTGGAAGGTAGTTGGTATATTAGTCAAGCCAAAGGGCATGACCTTGAACTCATAATGCCCTTGATGAGTTCTAAAAGCTGTTTTATATATATCTTCTTCTCTTATTCTAATTTGATGGTAACCAGCTCCGAGGTCAATTTTTGAAAAAACTTTTGCTCCATTCAACTCATCCAATAATTCATCTATCATGGGTGTTCGATATTTGTCTTTGATAGTCAAATTGTTGAGCTGCCTATAGTCTACACAAAATCTCCAAGATCCATCCTTCTTTTTGACAAGTAAGATAGGTGAAGCAAAAGGACTTTTGCTCACTTGGATTATTCCAACTTCTAACTATGCTATCAGCTTCTCTACCTCAGCCTTTTCTATGAAAGTGCATCTATAAGGTCTCCGTTTGAATGGTTGTGCCCCATCCTTCAGTATTATCTAGTGTTCATGATCTCTTTTTGGAGGCAACCCTATAGGTGTGGCATTTAGGAAACACTAGTTGCAGTTTTAGAAGAACTTCTAACATTTCCTCCTCTGAGATGGAATAGATTTGAGCCATGAACCCGTAGTCCTATTTCTGCAACCAGCAGCCAAACTGTTTAGCCTCTATCATTCTAATGCTACTCTCATTTTCCCCTTGAAAGGTAAGAGTCTTTCCATCATACTCAAAGCCCATCCCCTTCCCCCTATAATCATTAGTCACTGTGGGAAAATGGCTCAACCAGTTTATCCCTAAGACCACAACATTTCCTCCTAGCTTCAGAGTTTCAAAGGGTACTGAAATTCATACCCTTGCATCATCCAGTAGACTAGTAGCTTAATTGACATACTCTCCATTCTATCTCCATTAGCTATTCTCACCACCATAGCCTTCCCTGCCTCATTAGGATACCCCAGTTCTTGTGCCAAGTGTTCATTAATGAAGCTATGGGTACTTGATAGGGAAAATCGCAAGTGCACGATACCGTTCAAGTAATATAGGACAAGAAGAGTCCCGAATGTCGATCCCACAGGGAAAGTTGTCACTTACTTTACTTAAGATAATTTTAAACTAATTAAATAAAGAAATTAAAAAGTTTCTAAAAGAATAAAGGGGTTGTTTAAACTGACATTTAAATTAAAATACTTTTTCCTCTTAAATTTAAGAAGAAACTCAAATTAATTGACTAGAAAATATATGAATGAAGTCGTTGAGACTCACGAATCCACAATAGATAGGCGTTCTAATTATGCAATCCCACTCATAACAATTTACTATCACTCACTCACAGTCAGTTTCAAAAATTTAATTGATAATCTCTCTCGAGCAAAATCAAATCTACCCAACTAAGTAAACCCGCTATATCTCTATGTGAATTTCAACCCAATTGAGTGCGTTAATTAACAAGAAACCATTTTTGTGATTACCCAAACCATAAAAATATATTTCTATCTTCTATGCAATTCTTTTTTTCTTTTGAAGTGCTAAATTGGTGATTTACCTCTTGGTCTCCTCACGAATTCACAAACACAATTATAAGTTGATCAGACTCATAAAAATGACAAATAAAGATCACAATAGAAAATAAGTACGCAAAAATAATTAGACTCATGAACGGAATGAATATAATCAAAACTTGTCTATTTCTACATCGATTTTCTCAACAAGAAAAGTTAGTTAACCATAGTAACGAAAGTCATGACAAAATAATTCATAGGATTTGAATACATGACCATATTCTCAAAAGAAAAAGATGAAGAACTATGAAAAAAACGTTTGCACCAAACAAGATCTCTTTTCTTCAATCATCTCAAGAGCCCTAACTTCAATCTCCAAGCCCCCTTTGCTTCCCAAGCCTTCAAGATAGATTTCCTAGCGTGAGTTGTTCATCTTTAATGTTATTTTCTTGCCTCCTTATAATCTCTCTCGCATCTCCTCTCCTTAGGGCGCAAACAGGCCCAGAATATGGAAAGAAAGCCCATTGTCGAGTAGACAGTACAGAGGTTGTAGAATGCATCGCACAGGCTGCCCACAAGCCATAGCAATTCCTCCCTCTTGTACGCAGGTTGTAGCAGGCATTGTACAACCCGATGACAACCTTCTGATATAACTTTTGTCTTCTTGATCGAACACTTTCATCTCTTCCCAATTTGGTCCTTAATGATTTCAGCCCTTTCATGACGTCAGAAACTGCTTAATGTCGTTAAAATTAGTCCTTATGTTTTTCAAACACTTGATATACGGCTTCCTTTTGTTCTGAAAAGTGCAGATTAGTCCTAAACTCTTCAATTTTGGCCATTTCACCTCCAAAATGCTTGAACACAATCTCCAATGACATCCACTCACATTTTACCTACATTGACCATACTTACACAAAAATTAAGTAGAAACCCACTCATATACTAAGTATTTCTCAAGTAAGAGGGCCCAAAATAGTATGTAAAAATAACTCATCAGTACTCCCTCCATCTATCAGTATAGAAACCTTTCTTCCATTTACCTTTCCTAGTATTTTGATGGTCTTAGACTTGGCACTACCAAAAAGGGCATTCAAAGTAATTTGCATATCTTCTTGTTCCCTTTCTACCTGCTCTTCTACTGGGTATTCTGCCCCAGCCTCCACTTCATTTTCCTCCACCACTATGTAGTTTATAATTTTGTGTTTGTAAACATGGTCAGAGGTATATTTTTCATTACATTTGAAGCATAAGCCAAGGATCTTTCTGATTTGAATATCAGTTGGGATGATAGTTCTATATTTTTGCTGGTTGTTGTTCTATTGGGTGTAATATGGTTTCTGTATGGGTATGGGATTCTGGGAAGGTGTATAGGAGTTGAGTGGTTTAGGTGATATATAAGGTGGCTGGGAATATATATAGCCTTTGTTGTGGATTTGGGATTTTTTGCTTGAGCTTGTAAGAATTTCTCTTGCACCTGGGCTAGATCAAAAGCTTTTTGCAAGGTACATGGTTTAAACGTTTGGACTGTATATCTGACTTCATCCTTTAAACCACTCACAAACAAACACACACACACACACCCATACACACACATATAATAGCTCTCTAGGAGTTGGGGTAGGGGCATTATGCATTGGGCTTTCAATTCTTCAAAAATCTCAACATATTCAGAAATAGTCCCTTTTTGTTCAATTCTGCTGATAGCTTCCTCCATCCTTCACCGGTTTTCAACAAACATTTTACATATGGCAGTTGTAAATTTCTCCCAGCCAGCATTAGGGTTCTCAGTCAAAAAGCCATTAAACCAAATGTCCGCCCTCCCCTTCAAATATAATTGTGCCATACCCACTCTCATGTCATCAGGGTCATTGTGCACCAAGAAATATCTAGTGGATATCCTAACCCACTCACGAGGTCTAAATCCTTCGAATATAGGAAAATCAAGTTTGGGGATTAAGCCATTGCACCTGACTTCAGCTAGACCCGTGGGAGTAGTATATGTGGCAGCTATAGTAGAGCTTCCATGGCTGGATAGGTTGGAATCCTTGAGGATTGGTCCAGTCCCCAGGATGCCGTGGCCAGCACAATATAGGGTAGCCATATCCTCTACCTTTTTACCCAGATCCTCCTTGCTCCTCCTCTGATATACGGTTTCAGTGGACGTAGAAGGATTCAATTTGGCAGTCATTGTGCCCATCATCTACCTAATTTCAACAATGGCCTCCTCCACCTATTTCTGCCTACCGTCAGTGGTTTCCAGTATATGCTTACCCTCCACGCAATTCTGCTTCACTATTTCCTTCAGTTCATTAATCTTTTGTGAGATCTAGCCATGCTAGCATCCAAATTTTTTGTTCACTGATTTACAAGGTGTTTGGCAATTATTAGATTATTTAGTTAGATTATAATCTACTACGTGGTATCATTTTATTAGTTGTTTTTTATAAAAAGTAAACAATTGCAGCTTGACTTTTTCTTTTTGACTTTTCGAAAAAAGCGAAACTAATGAAATGATACTGTGTGGTAGATTTTAATCCAGATTATAATCTGAAGGAGTTTCCAAACACTCTGTATCCGCCTCACACTTACGGGTAAGTTCCTCCACTGCCTGATTCTTCATCATGATTCGACCCAGCTTTACATACTGCTCTAATACCAATGTAACAGTTAACACATTAACTCATGTAATTGGGCTATTGAATCAACACATAACCTCAAACTCAACTGGAGTCTTCATAAATAGCTGAGAATTTCATTGATAACAGTAGCATGATACAGCAATAACAATTCAATTTAGGTGAGAAGTGATTCAAAAAGTAGGGATGAGGAATGATGTAGAAGAATTACAGTTGAGATGAGAGAGGAAAAGCTCTAGAATATTCACTGCAAAAAGATTTTAAAAATTACAAAATTGGAATGTATACTTATCTAACTCAGAGTCGTATGTGCCTTGAGAAAACGTAATCTTCATTTCTGCCCTTGTTGTAAAATGAAGCCGTTGCTCAGGTTTGAAATTCTATTAATTCCATTAGTTCTTTGCACTCCCTTTCTTCCCTTTGAAACCCAGCTTATAGGTTAGTCTTGACAATAAAATTGAATGGTTGAACTGGGGCTGAGATCGACGTTTCGGCTGGAGTTCAGATTTGGAGAAATAGAATAGTTTTTGTCTGGTGGTTAAGGATGGTGATTCCGGCCAGTGTTTCGATGGTAAATGAGTGGTTAGGTAGAGAAGAAGAGAGATGGGGTGTTATGACAGTTTCGAGAAGGTAAGCCTATTCTCGAGTGAGCATGGGTATCGGGAGGGTAGTAGTGGGGATGTGGTGGCGTGATATATAGGAAATGTAGGAGATAAGTTGAAAAACCACCATTCAGTTACAAAAAATAGAAATTAAATTATTATTAATAATTAAAAAAACTGAAAAAAAAAACCCACAGTAAAACTGCACCACTTTCAGTGTAAAAATGCAATAAAAACTAAATTGAGGTAAAATTGCAATAGAACTAAAAAAGGATGTAGAATCCCTAATTCTCTCCACATTGGATGTATTAAAATTAAACTACAATTTTAAAGTAGTTCATATCAAATTCAATTCATTAATGCCTTTTCATTTGAGTTATATATTAGCAAACCGTTGTTCTTCTAATTTTAATATTGGATGTGATAATTTTACTTTAACTTACTGTATTCATTAATTTATCGCATAAGTAACTATAATTATTTAATTATGTTATATTTCAACTTAACAAATCTATTAATATCTAAATTAAGAGTTGCGGTACCTATGGATACCACAATTTTCCCACTCTTTTCACGCAGTGTCTATAGCTAGCGCACTATTGCGGTAAATTTCAGCTTATCCCTAGTTTTTCTTATATGTAATTTATTTTCCTATTTTAGACACCTGCAAATTAGGGATTCACATAATTTAATTGGTGATCCCGTGATATTAATGTAATGTCAAATTTATTTTCGTCGTTTCTTATTTTATACGCCTGCAAATTGGGGATTCCTTTTGTGCACCATCAAATCTCCTCTCCTTACCCACCCTAGATCCTTCCCATTCTTTCAAATTACATTTTCCATATTCAAAACCGCGTACCGATCAACGCTTCCTTGAGTATGGCGTTATCCACTCTCCTTGCTAACTTAATTCCAATTCATTCCATATAATCTTTTCACATAGTTTGGAAATTTAAATCAACAGTATCTCTATGTCAATCACATTTCATTCTATCACTCAATGCTTTACAATTCTCCTTATTTTTCATAATTATTCCATCTCTTGACTTCTATTACTATACTACAACATATAGCCCTAATTCTGTTTGTCCAGTATGGATTTTTCCACACACACACATATATATATATATATTGCCTTATGTATGCGCTTTTCTGAGTCCAAGATCCCTACGCACATTCTCTGTCTTTCTTCTTCTTCTATTTTCTATGAGTTGAAACACTTTGTGCTTATTTTGTTTTGACACCAATGAATATATTTTTGATTTTCTCTTTTTGGTATTTTTGTAATTATCTTTTAATTTAAAGATAAATATTTATTTCTTAAATGTAACTCAATATTCATTATTCAAAAGAGAACTCATCCAGTTTAGTTAAATGGATTTTTTTTTTAAATTTCATATGTTTTAATTTTTTTCTCTTGAGTTTTACAATATATGCAATGGAAGATGATTCTTAGCATTTTTTATGTAGAAGTTTCAATGATAATGGTGCAGTCATGGGCGGATGTAGCCACAGGTTGGCAAAATTTATATAGAAAAAAATTTAAAAATTTATATTTCGTCCTATTAAATTTGTAATTTTTTGTGTTACAGCCCGTGTAAATTAAATTATTCGATCTGCTACTGGGTGCAATGTTTTAAAATGATGAACAAAGAGTGCACAAATACTTATTGGGGAGGGGGACAGGGGTTCAAGATACACGTTTTCACAAAATAAATGGGATATCAATCTTCAACGACAAATATGACGTCTTCTCAATTAGTGCCCAATCTATCAAAGTCAGAGAATAAATAAAACTACTACAAGTTGCAGCTTATTGATAATTTGTAATTTGATACTTTAAACAAGGGCTCCATGCATGAAATTTTTTTCAAGTTTTATCTTGAGTCCTAATTGACGCTACAACTAGTGGCCAATTGCATTCACATTCAGTTACATTGATTAAGCTGGAAGAACAACAAATTCTTGGAACAACAAATTCTTGGTGTATAAACCTCCGCTGCTTTGTGTTAAAAATATAACATGATCAAGTTTTATTCGGGAGGCCATAGCACACATTATTGAACTTCCAAATTCTCCTTTTGTATATTAGTTGCTGAGCTTGCGGTGTGAATATATTAAATGATGATGACGATTGATGTTTTCCACTAATGGATATGTACAAAAGAATTATCGGATGAATTTCATTTATCTTTCTAATATTTTTGAACTCCACCAGTAAAAAAGTTTATTGGTGTTGTTAAACCAATTGATTATAGATTTATGTTTTTATATTTTCAACAGATCTACAAATGTTTTTCACTCATTGTTCAACTTTCTTTTAGGTATACTTTTTAACATTGTTTTCCTGTGCATCACATGTGCTAAACTAGTATATTTATAAAGACAATTTCAAAACTCTTATAACAAATTTCATACAAATGTAATAGTGTGCGAATGTCATAATTTTATAGTTTAATAAATTATTTAAGTAGTGTTTTATCATATGCATCATTTTTTTTCAAAGTATATGCACCATTTTTTAAGTTGTAAGAATTACCAAAAGATATGTTATATATGATATAGATGAAAGGAAGACATGAGAAATAGCATTAGCTTACTGGTTGGGATTTCATTCCCTAACCCCAAGGTTATTAGTTTGAATCTCCCAGGGTGCATATGTGCATAACATTTAAAATGTGGGTCCACTTGGCATTTCGGGTTCGGGTTGTGGTGTGTTGGGTTGGCAGCGGGTCGGGTAATTGGGGAAAATTATTTTTGTGTAATAAAATTTCAAATGGACGAAGATTCGTCAGTAACTTTTTGACGAGTTACATTTATTCGTCAGAAATTTTTCAACAGACTTCTAAATTGATTGGTAATTTTTGACAGAAATTTTCATCAGTAATTTTGATGGCTTCATAAATCCGTAGAAAACTTTCTGACGGATTCTGCTTTTAGTCGGAAACCATTAGCGATGAACTATCAGGGACGGGATTTCCAACCAAAATTTTTGGTCACAATTGGTCATTTGTGATGGAATTGGCCTATTTTGCGACGGATTTTTCAGTCACAAAAGCCACTTTTTTTTTCAGTCGCAAGACTGACTCATGGAAGATGGTTGGAGATTTTGAGGGCTACTATGATTCTAATTGTTCAGGTACCTTTGTGAATGGCAAGTTTCATTGGCCATTCGATAGTGAAAAATTTTGTATTGTTTCTATTGATATAAAGATGGAAAGGCCGTTTGGAAAAATAGACCCTCATGTCGGAGATTACTTCAATTTAGAGGAATTGAGAGGATGCCTTAGCTTGTTTGCATATTATCTGACCCATGGGGATTTGTGGATTTTGAAGGAGTATGGTTTGCCTCAATCTTGGATTTTGGCATTCCTTTTCGAGATAGATATCGCACAAATTACTTTTATGCCAAATCGATTTGCATGCTAAATAATAGGGAAATTCTAGTTTTGGTTGGCCTAGTTTTTATCATTTGCACAATCTAGAAGATGGAAGTCTCATGTATCATACAGTCAATTAACATTATCACTGCACGCATGCCATTATTTATGTTGAAAGCTTAGTTTCACCGTAAGGATAAATAGAGAAGTTGACTGATGCATGTAATTTGTGATTTTATTATTAAACTCTAATATTAATTATGCTACCTTAGAATATATCCTTATCCTTTGAGCATGCTTGATTGTATATATCTTTTTGTTCACATAGCACAACTCATCTACCAACTCAAGCTGCCCATTTGCGTGCATATCATTCGTTTCTAATTTTAATTTTTTAAAACAAATATATTAAAATTTAAATAAAATGACAAAATATTACAAATTAAAAATAGCTACTCTTGACCAGAAATTAAGGAGGTTCACTGTGGCTAGAAGTAGCTCAAAGAGAATCGACTTGCAGTGGCTTCTTGGGCTTCTTTTCTTCAACCGGTTTGCTAACTATAAATTTTCATCCACATTTAAATAAAACAACTTCTGGTTAACTTCTAAAGTTTAAGGTCACTGCAGAAAGGACCCTAAACTTTTTACTTCGGCAAAGTTAATTTTTTTTATATTAAATTCTGTGAAATTTCTTTATATTTAAATTTACATAAAATAAACACAGAATAAAAACAATAGATCTTCCTACAATTATAAAAGAGTAAGTTTTGTTACCATCCATAAGATATCCATAGGACATCCTGTAATTTTGTCTTTTTCTTTGCCCCTTCCCTCCCTCGGGGACGATTGTTGGGTTTGTTGTCAAAAATAATCCAAAGTTGAAAAGGAAAACAAAAGAAGAAGAATCCTTGGAGGAAAAGGAATCCAAATCATAGAAGGAATTATCCTGTCCTCCAAGTCAACGAAACTTATAAATAGAGGTATTTTCCTCTTCTTTTATGCACAAGTGATACAAGTGGGGGGAAAATTTTGTGAGTCTAACACTTTGAGAGTTTTCTTGTAACTATTTGTGTTTTACTCAAAGGGTAGAAAATTAGGTGTGGTAAAACTTGGGGTGATTTTTCCGGTGTCACTTGGGTCGGGTCAGAGAGTCATGTGAAAAAAAATAGTAGCCTAGCGTCTTGGGATTTCTTTAATTCTTTGCGGATTAGGTAAAGTGTAGAAATTTGTAGTATTTTTCTTGTAATACTTGAGGGATATGTTTGGCGAGTAAAAATTCCATATGGTTGTAGCGACCTTAATCATATAGTGGAAAGCTTTGACAGTCCGTTAAATTTGTCTTCGTCCTTTTATTTTTCTTTGTCTCAATTAAATTCCTTGAACAACGTCCTGTGGGTGTAATTGGGGAATTTTCCTTAATTCCCAACAGTGGTATCAGAGCTAGGTTCTGTTCGAGGTGGAGCACATGAAAAATATGGCGTACGAAGTTGTGAGAATCAAGTTTGACTTGTGGCTAGAGCAAGTATAGAATTTCTTATTTTGGTTGGATGATTTAAAGCTTTTAAAGGAAAACCATTCCTGTGTTCTAACAAAGTTGCTGGAGCCAGTATGAGCGATAATGATTGGGAAGATTTATATTTGAAGGCGGGAAGCAGGATGTGTCTCCATCTAGCTAGGAATGTTCTTGTAAATATTCAAAGAATATTTGCTGTGAAAGAACTGTGGCGTCAATTTAGAGAGGCGTATCCGGCAAGGTTATTCAAATTTGTTGCACCTAGAAAAATGGTTTAGTTCTTTGCGAATTGGTGTAGGTACAAAAATTCTCAATAGGCTCGTTTGGAAACTGGTGGTGGTTGCAACTTGTTGGTGTTGTAGACTGGCTGACCACTTGTGAAAATATTGCCCAGGTGGAGTAGGTTCGGCTACTATTTGGACTTAGACAATTCGACTCTCTTGGTGTGAGAGCAGTGGAGATGTGCCATGAAGTAGGTAGGTACATTCTCATAGCGTGTCGCTAGGTGCCATGATAAAGGATGTGCGTTACTTCTAGCGGTTGTATTTACGCACAAGCATTGGTTGGTAGTGATGCAGGGGTGTGTTTGTAGTAATGTCGATAGCTGATAGGCTCTCTGGAAAGCCAACGAGAGAGTTGCACCACAAATTTCAGTTATTTCGACATTAAGCCGATGAAATTCTTGGAATTTGTTGTTAATTCTAAGTAGTTATACTCATGTGGTGGAGTATGGGACTGTCAAAGTGTATCAAAGGCTTGTCCGGTAACTTCTCAAATATTGTGTACAAGACCTGGTGAAGATGAAGATTTTGGCTTATTTTGGCAAGGTGGAGATTGTTGGGTTTGTTGCCAAAAATAATTCAAAGTTGAAAAAGAAAAGAAAAAAGAAAGAAAAAGAATCCTTGGAGGAAAATAAATCCAAATCATAGAAGAAATTGTCATGTCCTCTAAGTTAACGAAGCCTATAAATAGAGGCATTTTCCTCTTCTTTTATACACAAGTGATACAAGTAAGTAGAAGGAAAAATTGGTGAGTCTAACACCTTGAGAGTTTTCTTGTAACTCTTTGTGGTTTACTCAAAGGGTAAAAATTAGGTGTGGTAAAACTCAGGGTGATTTTTCCGGTGTCACTTGGGCCGGGTCAAAGCGTCTTGCGAAAAAAAATAGTAGCGTAGCGTCTTGAAATTTCTTTAATTCTTTGCAGGTTGGGTAGATCTAGAAAATTGTAGAAGCGGTAAAGCTTATTATATTTTTCTTGTAATACTTGAGGGATATGTTGGCGAGAGAAAATTCTATATGGTTGTAGCGACCTTAATCATATAGTGGAAAGTTTTGACAGTTCGTTAAATTTGTCTTCGTTTTTTTATTTTTCTTTGTCTCAATTAAATTCTTTAAACAACGGTCATGTGGGCGTAATTGGGGAATTTGCCTTAATTCCCAACAAAAATCACTATCAAAGTTTTCGTGTGGTGTTTAGGCCTCCATATTTGAGGATATATTTTTTCAAACCTTATTTTGGTCAATGTTAATTTTTTCTATATATTTTTTCAAACCTTATTTTGGCCAATGTTAATTTTTTCTATTTTTTATTTATTTTTGTATTGACAACGTCAAACATTATCTAATGCCAGTGTGTTCTTTTCTAAAATTTTCTTTCAACGTTCTACGCATGATCCAATTTCTTCAATTTAATTTAATTCCATTAATAACATAAAAAATTTCTTAATGTTAGTTTTCATTCGACTTACTTAGTGTTCTTGTAATTAGAGTCCCAATTCTTCCATAAATGTAGAGATAATAATAATTGTCAAATTAAAATAGCATAAAGTTGTGGGTTCGGATCTGCTGTCTCAAAACTCCGTCCCCAAAACTGTCCCTCCAATAAAAATAAGACACATCAGCAGAATTTTCCACATCACTAAACCCATAAACTAACAGCCCAAATCCCCCGTTAACCCTCATTTTCATCTGCCTAACCCACGTCTCTCTCTCTCTCTCTATTTTTCGTTTTATCTTTCTCGTTTCTCTCCAACTTCTTTTAATGGTGGCACTGGCAGATCCCCCTGCATCTTTTCTTTTCTAGGTTTTGAGACACTCCAACCCTCTCCATTTTCACCTATCCACCCCATCTATTTCGGCGGCCAATTCGAACTCCGACCTATCCCGGCACCGACAACGGCATCTTATACGGCTGTTAGATCTTAGCTTTACACATCACCAATTTTAGTAGCATCATCTCAAACAATGAAACAACCTTTAATTCAAAAATTCTTGAAGAGTCGGTTGCTTTTAGCTCCCAAAATCACTGCCTCATGTACTGGTACACACACACACACACACATATATATATATATCGTGCCCTCTATATATTTTAAAGGTTGGAATTTGATGAGAAATTATATAACCAAAGACTAATTTTGATGGTGCTGGAACAGTTTGGAGTTCAGTCAGGATTTGGATGTCGGAATAGACGCAAGGGATGAGCATGGCGTTGGGCACACACACACATACACACACACATATAGATAGAGAGAGTGCGTGTGTGGGTTAGGGAGATAAAAATGAGGGTTAACAGGGGATTTGGGGCTGTTAGTTTATGGGTTTAGTGATGTGGAAAATTATACTGATGTGTCTTGTTTTTATTGGGGGGACAGCTTTGGGGACGGGTTTTCGGGACGGCAGATCTGAAACCAAAGTGGTATTGTTCGAATTTGCATACTAAAAGTGAATCTCCTTGGATATTGGGTCTGATTAGTATGATCGAATTACATATTTTTTTAAATGTGTTTGCTCCCATGCCTGTGACTAATTGAATTCTAGTACTTTAGGAGTACTAAACTCGGTGCTTATGGTCAATCATGACGGGATATTACGTTTTTTTTTTGCATCTTTACTATTTAGATACAAGAAATCGATCAAACTTGAACTTAAGTATAAATTTATAGCCATATGTTGTGTCATATATATTTGCGGTGGTAAGGTTTTTGAGTTAAGAATTGTTTAGACGATAGGGTTTGCTGCCAAACCACTTTCAAGATCTCCGCATCGCCAACCTTAGCTAGTAACATCTATATTGAACGTCATCTTCAACACTTCAACCATTAGATTAAAGAGAGTTAAAATTGATATGATGATTTATCAAAATTTTATGTGTCTCATAATAAGTATTGACTCATTAATTTCGGAAAAACGGGCATGCAAATTAGTTCACCTTAAGTGTGCCGGTCAATCCAAAATCATAATGTGGGATTGAGTCGTAAATTACTATAAAATAAATGGTAAATTTCATAAACGGTACTCGAACGTTTGTGAAATATAGCAATTTCATGCTTACTCATTTCTTTAACATCGGGGTAAAAAGCTCTGACAAAATGTCTTTATTGACATAATCTATCCATTTTAACCATTAAACATTAATAAAATATCATTTTTTTCGATTTGTGAAATAGAGCAATTTCATGCTTATTCAGAAGGTCTTTATTGACATAATTAATCTATCCATTTTAACCATTAAATATTTGATAAAATGACAAATTTTTTCCTTTTACTACCCTTTTCTCTACATATTCTCTAGCTTTTCATTTTTCCTTATCTAAAAATCATTATATATTGTTATCTTAATAAAAATCAATTTTTGTAGTCGTAAAGACAATAATTAATAACATGGGGGCTTCTTACCTGCCCCATCTTGTTGCTAGCAATGGTGGTGGCACTGATGCTGGACATGGTAGAGGAATTAGAAAGATGAGCGTGGTGGGTGGGGCGAATGTACGTATTTGACGTTCTTTTCTTTTTATAAGATTTTTCTTTTGCTTTTTTTTTTTTAAATTTTTTGTCTTCGATTCTTTAGTATTTACTTGTAGTGTAAAATTTTCATTTTTACAATATGATGGATTATGTTAATAGGGACTTTTTATGCGAGTTCTTGAAAGGTTGAGGATGATGAATTGATGATGATGATGATAATAATTTAGTCAATCATAATCAGTTTGTATTATATTTATATATATGAATATATGATCATATACATGCCTCTACCAGTTGCCCTAAAACATTCTCAGAAGATCAGATGCTATTATGGTTAAGCAATTTGAAGCCGCAGATTCAGACTAGAGGAAGTAATTTTCCACCGGAAATCATCTGAGAAATTCCGTCAAGGCTCCCAGTCAAGTGTTTGAAAAAATTCAGGTGTGTCTCAAAATCATGGCTGTTTTTGATGTCTGACAAGATATTCATCCAATCCCATCTAAAGAATTCATCAATTAGACGCAGAAACTTGTTAGTTAAAATAATTAACTAGGCCTACTGTTCTTTGATGTATAGTAATAGGCGCGAAGTAGCTACCGATGCTATTGGCATTGATACTCCACCCGTGGAAATTAGTCCAAGGGACAGATCCATTACGGTGGGGGGTTATTCTAATGGGCTGATTTGCAGAGCCGTGTCTGAACACTTGTTTTTATCATGGAACCCAATGACAATACAATCCAAAAAGATAGCGGTTTCTCCCACGAGTAGTCTTCTAACACCACATGTGCCATATGATATGACACCACATGGCACATATGGTGTTAGAAAATTTTCAGCTTCTCTCAAGCCTAAAAGGGCTCGGCTTTTTAGATCTTTTTACAAGATATGGGTTCAGTTTTGATGAATCCGATAATGATTGTAATGTTATTAAGGTAGTTGATGAGTTTTTAGCCAGATGAAACGATTGGCATGCGGTAACGGCAATGCTTTACAATCACTATACGGACTCATGGAAGATGCTTCCCGGTTTCAAGGGCTACTATAATTCTGATTGTTCAGGTGTCTTTGTGAATGGGAAGCTTCATTGGCCATCCCATGGCATGCGCATTAGACATTGTTTCTATTGATAGCTTTAATTTAGGAGAGTTGGAAGGATGCCTTAGCTTGTTTGCATATCATCGGAATCATGGTGATCTGTGGATTTTGAAGGAATATGGTTTGCTTCAATCTTGGACCAAAGTGTTCAGCATTTCTTATTTGAAATAACAAGGAAATTTTGTTGTCTTTTGGCTCAGGCTTTGGCATTTGCAATTTAGATGATAAGGTTTCAGGTATCCAATAATTAATAACAGTAATGGTAGTGTTGATGTGATTATTTATGTTGAAAGTTTAGTTTCACCGTGAGGGCAACAATAACACCAATTTTGTAGCTAAGCTCATTGATTGATGCATGTATTTTGTGATAATAATATCAAACTCTAATTTTAGTTACACATTGTGGTCTAGGGATGACAATTTAAACCTATCCGAGCAAGAACCCGTGGGTCAGGGTCGACCCGAGATGTCCTACCCGTTTTAAATTAAAAAATTAAAAATAAATAAATGCAAAAAATAGGAAAAAAAATGAAAAATATATTTTGAAAATCTAAATGAGTCAGTAAACGGGTCAAAACCCTGACCTGATCCACCCAGCGACCCGCACCAAATTCTGGCAAGTCACGGGGTGGGGCGGGGGCAAGAAAAAAGTTTTGTGGGTCTGCCCCGAACCCGACCCGTTGCCGTCTCTATTGTTGTCGTTATTGTCCTTTTTTGTTTTCATTGTTTACTCAATGCAAAATTAAAATTAAATAATGGTATGTGTACATATATATTGATTACTCAATCCGTTAAAAAAAATCATATGCACATGTTTTATAAGAGCTGTATGGTAATGTATTGCTGAATCTGCACCGTTTAATTCCACTCATTCTCTTCTTTCTCATTTTTTATTAAACTCATAAATTTTTTTTATTAAACTCATAAAAAATGCAAATAATATATATATCTGTATATATTAATTAAGAGAACTAAGTATTGATACATTTTGTACTGCGATTTTCCCACTTTTTTAATAGGTAAATTTTATGGTAATTGTTTTATTTATTTATCTTTCTTTTTCTTTTTTCAACAGTAATTTTTCTTCATTTACATTATTTGAGTGAAATCTTACCATATATCTATCGCGATTTTTCCACTTTTTTAATAGGTAAATCTTGTGGTAATTGTTTTATTTATTTATTTTTTCTTTTTCTTTTTTCAACAATAATTTTCTTCATTTACGTGATTTGATTGAAATCTTACCATACGGGTAATGCCCGACCCGCCCCCTTGCCCCGGTAGTTTTTCCTTTTTTTTCTTTTTTTTTTAACAAAAATTTTTGTAAATGAACTCAAAGAAGATTTGAACATATGACAATTGAGTTTAACACCCAAACCTTAATTAACCATTTATCCATTTTATTTTATTTTATTTTTAGTCTTTTTCACTAATAAATTTTTATAAATCTTACACTTTAAAATTGGCGTAAAAGTAAAAATATCAAATCTGAAAGGCTAATTCCAAAACAAACTCTAATTCCTCTTAATTCATTCATTCACCATCTCTGGCATGTGTGTGTTGGTGAGTAGCTATTTCAATTTTTTTAATGCATTTTAGATTTTTTAAAATATTTTTAGTTTTATTAGGATTTTTGAAAATGGGTAGGTAGCGGGCATTTTTTACCTATCCCACCTGAACCACCACGCCTCGTACCCGATTCAAGCTGTATTATATTAGTTTTATAGTATGTTAGTCGACTCTTATTTTGTCTTTCATGATCTATTATTTCGGTCGGATTCTGTTATATTTTATGACTAACTTTAATTATAGAGATAACAAATTTAAATTTGATAATATTGTACATTTGTCATTAAACTTACATTTTCAAATGTATTAAATGACGATAATATATTTTTCTCATTATTGCATATGTATTGAATTTCATGATTACTAAGTCCATTGATCTTATTAATTCAATAATGTATACTTATATTTTTATATTTTCTATAGAGGTGCAAATGTTACATATTTATTATGAAATTATCTAATGATATATTTTAATATGTTTTTCTACCCGTGCAATGCACGGGTGATTTAACTATAAAAAAATTACAAGTCCATTTAAATACATAACATGTCTCTATATTTCATTTGGCTTACATTTAATGCCACTACACGCACTTATATTGCACTAACACATAGAATAGTGTTCATCGATGAATAGCATTATTCATAAACTCACCTTTTGTATGTGAATTACGATATTAAAACTGTAATAGAAAATCATCATATTATCACATGAATTATTA
Organism: Nyctanthes arbor-tristis; assembly: GCA_963692815.1. Taxonomy (NCBI): domain Eukaryota; kingdom Viridiplantae; phylum Streptophyta; class Magnoliopsida; order Lamiales; family Oleaceae; genus Nyctanthes; species Nyctanthes arbor-tristis. Next base: position 48,535 of record CAVNYN010219779.1, read on the forward strand.
AAAATAAACTAACACAATATGTATGGTACCATATAGTGTAATCTAGCGTGCACATGAATGATATATGTATATGCCAATCATGTTATCAAGCATGTTTAAGAAATTTGGGATTAGTGGTGACAATGGGCGGGTACCGGCTGATGATCCCATCTTTTCCCCCCACCCCCGTTTAGAATTCCTTGTCCCTATTCTAGCTCCGTCCCCATTGACAAAAACTTCTAACAACTTACGCTCTAATACTAAGAGCATATTCAATGCATAGTCATAGTAATGGAATAATACGATAATTAGCAAAAAATGATGATTTGGCACATTAAATACTTGATATTGTCATAGAGAATGTCATGAGATAACATTTGTAGCCACCAAGTCGAAAAGGGCCAAAAGTCAAAAACGGTCAGCGGTTGTAGGGTCTTGGGAGCCGGCTCCGAGAGATTCATCCAATTTAATGACCAAAAGATCTAAAGAGCCTAATGGGACCTTAGCATTGAATGCAAGGTGATGGCCATCGGCCTCACATATGACTTAAGTAGTCATTAGTTGAAAAGTAGAGGTCAAATCCCAATTAACATGACTCATAAGTCATTTGTATGGACCCAGCATTAAATGTATGTAATTATCGCCCACATGCAACTGGTAAATGGGGTATTATAAATAGAGGCAAACGAAGCTGAGAATGGGAGACCCATATAAGATCTCATTCTTCTTATCTTTGGCACATTTGTTATCTTCTATTTATTACAAACATTCTTTACCTTTACACATTAACTATACAAGCCGATTCAAATA